>JAHWFP010111477.1:0-33525 GCA_023313725.1 Lithobius niger
TTAAATTAATAACTATTAATTTTTAAAATAAGAAAAAAGAATTCTAGGCATACAAAACGAAGGCGTGGGGTTCTTACTTACGTAAGAAAACGCAGGCTTTTGTATGTATAAATAATACATTTATCGCAGCTGAAGATAAACCCAAAGGAAAGAGTTAAAATTGATTAAAATAAGCAAACAAGGCATTTATTGCAGTTATTGAGTTTTAAAAACGGAGTTGGAGCAAAGAACATTCCCGCCAACAAGGGCTTGTTATGCTATAACAATAATGGCTCGATTACTAACAATGCAAACCGTTGTTGTACAAATATGTTCGATGATGATTGTTCGGCAACAATGCACTAACACTGTCGCTTTATTGCAACAATGGCTCGTCCATCCACTGAAGATTCAACTCGTCGTTGTACAAATATGTTTGACGATGGCGTTCGGCGTTATTGTTGCCGAACGCCATCGTCTAACTGATACATGTAGCCTACTGCTACATCGTCGTTCATTGTTGCAATGCTATGGCCTTATCTATCTACGTGTGTGAAACGGAAATAGAACAGTCAAACTGAGGGTGATTGAAAGGTGCACCTCTTGCAGGTATCGGAAACGGATGACGTTCACTCTTGCGCATCTCGTCATTCCGAAACTGACCTTGCTGGAAATCTTCTAGCAGGTAGCCCAAGTTGATTACACATATAAAAAACAGCCAAAGGGATGCTATTAAAGATTTAAAATGTTCAAATTCTTCGTGAAGCTTACAATTATTTTCTCAAGGGGATACGTAAGAAATACTGCATAAAATACAATAATAACATGTATATACTTACTGGCTGACACATACTATACTATACTATACTATACTATACTATACTATACTATACTATACTATATTCTATACTACACTATACTATATTACACTACTTTATAATCGAGCAGATGGCTTGATCAGATCGATCAAAAGAAATAGGGAAGTGATCGAACCCTTAACGTCTTTTTCAACTACTAAGGTTATCCCGGGACGGAACGAGACAGTTTTGCTGGGATGGAAAAACTCTCATGTCGACAAGGGAAGCTTGGATACACAGGAAATGCGTAACGGCCATTGTAGTTTGTCGTTTGAAAAGCCCCCCCCCCCTCCAAAAAAAAAAGCTTACAAGAAGTATTGTGTATGCTTTGAAATTACGTGGCAATACAATACGTTTTGTCCGTTTTGGATGGGATGGGAAGCTACCACGTCGACCAAGGAAACGTGTATGCAACAGATGCGAAATTATCGTTATAGTTTGTCGTTGAAAAGAAGGAAAAACGTACAAGAAGTATTGTGTGTGCTTTGAAATTGCGAGGCACTAAAATAAATGCTTCTTGTACGGTTTTGATAGGAAGGGAAACTTTCACGCCGAACAGGAGTACGCAGGTTTGATTTAAAGTGAGCTAGTTTTGACCTTGAGGACGATTGCCCCACGGTGATATTTGAACAAAAATCTTCAAAAAAAAAAGTATTGTACTGCCTCGTAATGTCAAAGCATACACTATACTTCTCGGAGGTTTTTTTTTCATTTTCAAACTAACGATAAACTGCGAATTTGTTGCAATTATTGTTAGTTTGAAGGAAAAAACCTACAAGAAGTACTGTGTGTGCTTTGAAATTACGAGGCAGTATTTTTTTTTGTAGATTTTAGTTCAAATATCACCGTATACAGGGCAGTCGTTGTCTTGGTCAAAAACTATAGCTGGTGCTCACTTAAATCTAAACTTTAGGCTATAATGGTATAGGCTTTTAAACAGCGACTAAACCATGCGCAATGGCTGTTTGCCGTGACGTCACCATGAGTTAGCCAGTGACGAACGAGAACAACGGCTGTTTGGCCGTCTGATTGGACTAGCCCAGTCACGTGATATGCACGTCACAGCAAACAGCCAAGGCGTGTGGTATATAGAAAAAGAAACTTAGCTTGAGCACCGATATACTATTTTTTGGATTAGTTTAGGCAGGTTCCCTTTTAGATGTTTTTTGATCTGGCATCGAGTAGCCTAATACGCTGAGGTTTTTTTGGGGGACTTTTTTTTCTTTTGATCGTCAGTTTTTTTTACCCTTTTTTTAATCTGGTCTCTTTATTTTATCCTTTTCTGCCCCTTTCCTGGCCTTCTTTTTGCCTTTTTTTTTTTGTCCTCTAGGCCATTTCTCTGCCTACAGAGAAATGGCCTAGAGGACAAAAAAAAATTTACCGGTTCAGAAAATCAAAATAGAGCATATTTTTTTTTACAAAAAAGGGCATTTTTCCCGAAAAGGGCAGGGGCAATGCCCCTTCCCCCCTCCTGAGCACGCGACTGATACGGATTATGCTTTGAAATTACGACACGTAACATAGCATTGTCTTTCCTTCGTCACCCGTCTAAGAAGGTCGGCTCCGTAAACTTGAGGTCGTAGCTCCCCGCAACACGTCAAAACAAATCCACAGGCTAGACTTGTGCTGTCCTCCAGCGTCGCTGCCCCAAACCATTTAGAAATAATACTGAAACTGAAAGTCTCGATCGATACGACGAGCAACAAAGCAACAGATGAACAGATCTCCCGTCGATGGTCGGAGAACTATGCACAAACCACGCCATAGGGTAACGAATTACTACCCCATGAACAGACAAAAAAGTCTCATTCAGTCAACATCAACATATTTTGCGTCTGTATCTATTTGAGTAACTAATCACACGGTCATGCAGTAATGGTTCCTAGGAGTGATAATTATCATGAGAAACTAGCTCTACCCTGGTGTAACATATATGCCGGTCTAGCTTAATTCCCGCATTCCCAGACCCCAAACTCCCCCCGATTGCCCCACATTTTCCCATTGTCTGGTCGGTATCCCCCTGCGGTCCCCCGCGTACTCCCTGCCTGTCTGCGTGCCTGTCTGCCTGGCTGTCCAAGTTTGCTCCGGGCATGATGAGTTTGCTGCGTGCATCTCATCCCAACTAAGATTATTATAATTATATAAACCAGATACGGATAATGCGTTGGATAAAGACGCCGTTCCAGAACTATACTTTAAAGGATAATTTTTAAATTAATAGAAACAAGAGTGCATAAAGTATAAGGCATTAAGAACTCTAATTCAATGTACTCCAGCGTTTGACCAACGCACGCGCCTTTAATTTTAGGGTAACAAAAACATAAAAACTCGACAATTGTCTGCAGCCTAAATGTAAACAACAATCGATTTGCCGGTTGCGGTTTGTTCACTTAAAAACCAAGATTTTAACAATTCTTTGTAATTTGGGTACATTTTGTAGGGGAAATATTCACCGAGTTGGGTGTCGTAATACTGGAACAGAGTCTTAATATTGTCGAATACTTCTAGTTTCCAACGGAACACTGAATAAGGTTCTGTAAGATCGTAGCATAGAAATAAAAGGCATCTCCCCTCCCCTTCCCCACAATGTTGTATCGAAAAAGTCAAGCCTTGAACTCTTTTCTTGATCTTGTCTTGACCTTGAGAAAGTCTTTCTTGATTTTCATCCCGAAAACGTCCCAACTCATATTCGGTCTTGACTTATCTTTAATTTTCGCGTCAAGATAATACTCGAATATTTCTTGACTTGACATAAATACAATCGACTCCCAGTCAGATGTTTTCCTTCTTTCTCAGAATAATGCACATTGGTCTTACCAGGCCTGTCGTAAACGTCCAATGTCTTTTTGTTTTCTTTTCAATTTCTGTTTATTGGTGTAAGGTGGCCTTATGGTTGACAAGACTCACTCATGGCGTCTGGGGTACCGGGTGTGTGAGGCTGACCTCAACCATTCCTGGAATTTTCGTAAAAGGGAAGTGCTCTCTGATGCATCGCGCTCATGTCGATTGTGGCGTGCAAAAGATCCGAAGAATTTCTGATTGGAAGTGCCTAGCAAAATTGTCCCTCTCGTCGTTTGGCGCTATGGTTTCGGCTGGGAGCGCGTCAACTTCCAGTATGTCTGCTTTTCTTTAGCTAAGTTCTCAGGAAATTCAAATTTAAATTCAGACTAGAGGAAGCCCGTGCTATGCACGGGGCCGGTCATGAATTAAGTTTACAAACACATTTCCCGGGACATTTTCCCGGCACTGTTCCCGACGACTTGTAGGATTGATCGCCTACTCATGCCTGCCTCCTCTTTCAATGCAGGTAGAATGGGAGAGCGCATTTACAATGCGGGCGCGAGGAGGGGAGAAGTGATTGTTCGGCCCGACGACTTGTCAGATTGAACCTTTATTGAGTTGATCAACCACTCATGCCTGCCTCCTGTTTCCATGCACGTAGAGTGGGAAAGTGCATTTTCAATGCGGGAGTGAGGAGGGGAGAAGTGGTTTTCCTTTTAGCCTTCCCTTTTGCTTTAGCCTTCCTTTTAGCCTGCATCCAGGATATTCAGATGCTATTTAATACTTGTTTAGTTGTGCAAAAAGCAAGGTTTAGAATTATTATTGCTCGTCGCAGTAACCGAAATTCTTTCAGCTAGTCAGCAGTCGTAGTCTAAATAGACGCATTCGACATACACTCGTCTCTAATGATGTGTAATGATGTCCCTAATGATGTCCTTCAAGCAAATACTTGAGTTAAAAGCGGCCTCCTATTTTCCGATATGTTGCTTTCCTGTTTGGTTTTGTCTTCTTTCCAGTGACTCAAACGGACCGATCTTTTCGTTCCATTCGCAATAATTGCAGTTATTATTGACCTTTTCTGACGTAATTCCATTACATTAAGGGGATTTTTCCATTACATTAAGGGGTTTTACTTTTTTTATTTGGGACTTAATATAATACAAGTTGTTTTCTTTCCTGTAACAAGAATTTCTGTTTGCCTGCCGCCGTCTGTTATGCAGCGCAGCACTACGATACCATCCACTTCCGGTTTTGCGCTAAATTTGTATGGCAGTGTTTGAGAACCTTTGAGAATAATTTGCCAGACGTGTAAGACTCCCGTGAACTTGAAGGATGAGTGCATAAAGAATAAAAATAAAAACATAAAAAAAAGATAAAAAGATAACATTATTTTCTGTTAAATGCGAGTTTTTAAAGATGTTAACTATTCGCGTATTAGAAAGTGGCGGTTTCACCAGGCAAAGTTTGGCGGAAACTGACTTTAGCAAAACAATGCAGACATTGTCCTGCCGTTACAAACGGTTAGTTAGTTTTTATTTTTATTTTAATAAAACAGTAATTTTCAAACAGTTTAGGTTTGTGGTCGTAAGCAATATTAGTAATGTGAAGTGAATCATACCAAACAACCAGACTGGTAAAAGGGACCGCCAAAGTCCGAATGGTTCGGCCCTTCAAAGGAGTGATATCAACACACCAAAACATTCGCCATAATTCGAAGGTTAAAATGAAAACTAGAACGTTGCTACTTCCGGTAGCAATCTTCAAGTTTTCAGTTAATGTCCAAAGTATTATTCGATGCGATTAACTTGGCGAACGTTTGGGTGTGTTGGTTGAACCATTCTAAACTAGGAGAGCCGTTTTACCAGTTTTGGTTTTTGATATGATATCACTACTGTTTTAAAGTCGTGTATTAGACTCAACTCAACTAGTCTGCAGATGAGTAATAACGTGCCATGTTTAGGTTTATGGTCGTTGGAAATATTATTAATATCAATTGAATAAAACATTTTTATTTGACGTCACTTTCGTTTCGCTGCGTAGTAGACTGGAATAGCGATGTGCGCACTACGACACCTGGGAACAACGCGTTTATCTAATCCTCTAACAACATTGGAGAGGACAGCCAGAAACAGTTTTTTTTTTAATTAAGTTCTTTGAGCCTTAAGTCGGCCGAAGCAACTTAATGCTTGTATGGCTGAACAGGCTCAATTTTGAATATTACCAGACTTATAGAGAAAAAGAAATAGCTGGTGAAGGGAGGTGCCAACCCGGGGATTCGATCCGGGAAACCTCCGATCATCGTCGGGGCCGAAAGATTGTCCAGAATTGGCCAGAATAGTTCCCATAGCCGCTGAAGGAGCATGTTCACGCTACACTGGCCGGCAGTTAAAAGAAAAAACGGTGGCGTATTCCCTGAAGTTGGTTCTTCCGTTTTTTTTTGTTTCTTTTTAAGATCAGAATGGTTTTGCAAGGAAGAGTGCAAATAAAGTCAGGTAGGCAAACCATATTTTTCTCTACAATATAGTGAAAAGGAACCTTTTTCTTTTTGCAAAGTAGTTTTTCTTGTTTTTGGCATGTTATTGACGGAATAATAAATATGGCATTTTTTTTTTACAATAAATTTTTTTTTCTTTGGTACAGTAATAAAATTGGAGTTGTGTGTGTCAATATAGCGGAGTGAGCTGATCGCTGAGTTTAACGAATAAAAAGTTAAAATTCAGAGCTCGCTTAGTTGTTTATATTCTAGTGTCTTCTCAAATTGTACTGTACGCCGCAGCACTGTCGTACCATGTACAACTCGTGTGATTGACGAAACGTAATTCGGTCAAACGCGGACACACACATGTGCGACCAAACCGTACCAGTGTTGCAAACGGTGCATCCAACACCACAATGCGCAATGCGACATGCAAAATTTGTTTCATGCAACGATGCTTGACCGTGCCAATAGTTAAAACGGTTCATCCAGTGATTTGAGTCACAGGACGCGCTGATTGAGTGAGTGAAGCAAACGAAATTCAGGCTTGGCTAACCAATTTTTTCAATCCAATTTTTTGCGCACATTGGCTAACCAAGGCTGAACTTCGTGTGCGCAAAAAATTGGATTGAAGAAACGTAATGCGGTGAAACATGGACATACGCACGAGCAACCAAATCGTACCAGTGTTGCAAACGGTGGCATCTAAGACCAGCCGTGCGTTGCACGGGCTTCCTCTAGTCCAAGGATAAACCCAAAAGGAAATGGCGTTGCTCGGAATGACGGTGTGCCGCTGCTCGTTACGTGATGCTCACGTCGAAATTACACGCTGTACGTGTGACCAAATGAGATATTTGAACAATTCTACCAGAATGTGTCAAAAATGCTACTTAGCATTACGCAAACCAAAAAAAAAAAATGTTACCAGAAATGATTTTCGTTTGTGTCAGCAGCACTGTTTATAGTGTAATAAAAATATTTAAATTTACATAAATTCACGCAACGCAGGCAATATCAAAGCTCAACTAGGTGTGACATTTTTATTTGGGCAATATAACGTAAATACGTATACAAAAATTGCCGTAAATTACGTAAAATCCAAACAGTGAAACTTATACAACAGAAATAACGCAATAGAGGAGTAACATTTGCCGCCATATTGGCACCAGTATGGGTTTTGGAGGGCATAACTACAAGGTGCACTACATAAAAATGGTGGGAAAAACAACGGAAGAGCGGATTTCTTAGGCTTAAAATAACGTTGTTTTCTCCAACAACAAAAATCGCGTGTTTTAGGTCTAAGAAATCACTCTTAACAGCATCGGCTTCAGTATGACGCTCTTCCGTTTCTCTCTGCAGTGCCCCTTGCAGCTAACCTATTAAGGCTCCAGCATAGAGTTATATACAATAATATTACGTCGTGTCACTGCTCTATATAGTAAGCCACCTCTATACTTTGTTCCACATAATGTTTTCAGAAAACTTACTGTATGATTCCACGTTTTCTTCCACTACGAGTGCAAAAAATCCGTAAACATCCCATTCGTAAACTCTAAAAGTAACTTTGTTGAGTCTACAAGTGTGATATCCACATGTCGTCATCCAGTCAGTTTTCTGAAAACATAATGTGGAACAAACTATATACATTTACTTTCGTTCGTTCCCAGATCACTGACGTAAATAAACCCTTTGTCGATATTTCCATTCCTGCTCGAGCGCCATTGCGAATAAAGTTGAATACAGGTGTGTTTATTTGCGACTAAAAATAGAAATTAGGCTAAATTCGCGAAGGAAATTTTTAATTTACACCTTTAAACAACAACGCTTACTTTACGTCTATAGGTCAGAATAAAATGGACATGCACTAGCCCTGACAGATATGTGGAAAGAATAGGAAGTTTAAATTAGGCTTGTTTCGTGTTTGGCTGGAGTTTCATCAAACCGTCTTGGTTTAAAGATCCTACAAATCATTCCGAGTGGGTAATTTACGTGTCGCTTAAATTTACTTTTAATTACAATGTTTTTTTTTGTTTGTTTTTTAAAATAAATTACGGGTTTAGGGATTATTTTTCTTCTTTTAGCTACGAAATCTTAAAATTGTCTTAGTAGGCAAACACCGCCTATTCCAACGGTATACCCCTAGAACCACGTGGAGTTAAATAAGGTCGTCGTTTTTTTGCCTACCACTGTTGAAACAAAACGGTTTTTTTTTTTTAGTAAAGGGTGACCAAAAAAAATTACTTTGTATGTTTAATTAGGTTTATATGTTTTTTTTTTTGCTTATTTATTTATTAGTACGCTGCTGGTTACTGAAAGGACAATTTGACGTTGGAAGGTAAACTCTACTTTAAGCTTTGTTAAGTTTTGTTAAAAAAATCTGAAATTCCATAAACTTGTTCAACGTAACAAGAGTTCACCGAAAAATGAAGGCATAATTTCGTCTTAGGCAATCAACGGTCGAAAAGACAAATTATGCGGGCGTTCTCTGAAATGATTTAATTTCAGACGATGATTAAAGTGTATATCGTGCAATCTTTGTTATAGCGATTGTCGTTTTTTTTTTAATATGTGTTAATTTTCAGTCTTAAGCGAAGATATAACCCGCTGCGGGGGCTTCTCTGGAGGACGGAGAAAAAGTCCAGAAATTAATTTTGACGTCACGTTTCGTTATAGGAAAATTAATTTAAACCTAACTTTAATAACAGCCTTCCCGAAGAACAGTTTGTAATTACAGACGCAATTTCATTTAAATGCAACAAACCCGCATAAATAGCCAAATCAAAAAGGAGAGTACCTCAAAAATATTATTTTAATAAAACTCGCAGTGCAGCAACGGGGGTCATGCGAGCGCCATGACTGCAACAACCCGCTCTCTTCGTTAACCGAACCCAACAGCCTACGTTCTTATATTTTTCAACATATTCGTGAAATCTCCAGCGAAAATGAAAAGAGACTTTTCATTTTACGGTTTTTTTCCCTCCTTCTTTTTATTCTTTTAACACAAGCGATTTTGGTTTGTGCTTCTAAGGTTCCGCTTTCTAATTTGCTAGTGGCGTTGTGCTTCTAATGGAAAAACCTTGCTGTTGTATTAGTCGAATAAAGCTCGTCAAGACGATATTGATGGATCAAGGACATTTTCCCCCAACTTACATAAAAACCCCCCTTCTTCTTTTTCATACTCGGCAAATGACATTTTGAAGAAGGGTTCGTTAAAGATGATATGGGCGACATCGAATTAGAGCTTTTGGTATTGAAATCTCCTCGACCTGTCAAACTGGGGTTTTCGTATATATTCCTCATAAATTGCCTCAATCTGACTCCCTTGACTCAATTTGACTCCGACGAGTACTACGAACGCCTGACACAAGAATGAAAATAACAGGTTTTGCACGTAGTAGGCTACTTGAAGTCCTAGAAAGTGATTGAATTTGTTCAGAAAAATTCCAGGCCTCGAGTTCCTTGAAACTGTTTGCTACTTTTGAAAGCCCTTAAATTTAAAATTTTTTGTCATAATCATCATCATCATCATACGTATATAATACGCCAGCCCAAACTTCCAGCTCAAAATACACCCGGCTAAAGCTACTTAAACGCAGCAAAGCAGTATTTTGATCTAGGGAGTTCGTTTTTCGGATTTTGGCCGTTAAACCTATTTTTAGGCCTATTTCCTTTTCACTTATTGATTCAGTAGACATTTTTCGCTCATATTCAGTCCGTTAACACTGGGACCCGTCGTTTTTGACGGGTTTTCAACTAGTTTAAAATGATGCCTTAAGCTTTGTTTGAGTAAGATTAAGATAAACTTGCAATGTGTTCTAAATAACTTGCATGTTTGTCATAAAATGTTGTTGAGCTTATTTTTTAAATGTTGCTGGTCCTCGCAATTTCGTTAGTTGTTTATGAGGTGAATAAAACAAATGCAGGGGAAAAAAGCTGCCGAAATAAAACCAAAGGGAAAAACTCTTTACTCTATTGCTAATCTAATCTATAACAACAAAAACACGAAAAAAGAAAAACCACAAAACAGTTTCTTTTCTTCTGGGTTTTTTTTTCCCGCAGATTTTTTCCTGGATTTTTTTCCCCGTGACTTTTTTCCATCGGCCTTTTTACCGCTACTCTTTTTTCCCCATCACGTGGACGATTCAAACATGAACATTTTAGTGAATGGTGAGATGTTGTTAACATGATTGTTGATCAATCAAGCTCCTTGAAAAAAAATTGTTTTGGTCATGGAAAAGTCCTTGAAAGTGCGTAAATTTTCTGTGTGTGTTCTTCTGCGAACCGTGAAATACAGACGTCCACCAATGAGAAGTGAGCTTTTTCAGGGCTTCCCGGAACCCGAGCGCAGCGAGCAAAGCACGGCGGAGTGGAGAGCTGCGTTGCATCTAATCCGGGAGGAGGCGAGGAATAGGAATATGCTCAGCGTCCACCACGCAATGGAAGAATCTTAGGGATGCCGCACAAAACGTCGCACGGCAGGACATTTTGTCGAAACGTGTCTCAGCATGCTGCAGACGTCTCCAAAACCCTAGGAATGAGCTGAGCGCCACACACTGGATGCGACGTTGTCGCGAGACGTCTTTAGCCATCTCACGACAACAAAGCGCAACTCTTTCTAGTTTCGTGTGACGGGGTTTCGTGTGACCAGATCCGACGTCTCGCGACGTTTCGTCTTGCAACGACGTTTTGTCGACTTTGGTGTGGGGCCACCCTTATGTGCGTATTTTTTGTACGTCATTAGTTTTCTGTATGTATCGGCGGAGCGGAACGAGAGAAGCGCGTGCATCCTACCACGTGCATCAAACTGCAAAATTGGGCTGGTTGGTTGTACTTTTCTAGTCTGGGTCGAGCCCAAATGGAGGGTCGGATTTGGAATGACGTATGCCACACCGCTTGAAAGTCTCAAAACTATTGTTGAGCTCGAATTTGTCGGAAATCGACCAATTATTTAATTATTTCATATAAATACGAAATTACGTTTTTCGTATTTATGGATCAAACACTCGCCATTGGGTGTCCGTTGCAGGCTATGCTTTGCTCCACCAATTAATCAAGTGGACCCAAAACGTATTTACTGCTTGCTCGCTTTACTTGACATCCCCGGGGACCCCTCACAAAGCTCGCGATGTGCCAGGTAACCTACTTTTTGCCCATCGCGTAGATGTTCCTTATAAGGGACAGGATGGAGGTCATGCTGGGCCAAGAAAACAATGTATAGCTTCCTCGACCCGAAGGACTTTTTTTTTTAAACTAGTTGGGTCAATCGTGGGATTCGAACCCGTTTCAATTGGTTTGGGGACGCTGGGCTGAGCTTGCTGCAGTGGGAGAGAGGGAAGGGGTGCGTACATGGTACAAGGTACCCGGGAACAGGAGGCACAGTTCCAAAAATTCGAGATGAAATAAAAGACAAATTTAAGGTTATTTTTTTTGTTAATATAGGCCTACTGTAAAAGCCAGCAGCTACATCTTGACCCCAAAAATGTTTTCTCATGAGGGGAGATTCTATTTTGATACCAAAATTTGTTTTGTCATTGCGAGCCTGATTTCATCCACAATTGTGTAGTCAGTGCGGCAGTGGAGGAGGAGGAGTAATTGTTTAGTTGCAGGGATGGGGGGAGGGGAGGGGGGGGGGGAATGCATTTTGACCCAAACATTGCTTTGTTACTGGGGGCCCACCTTAGCTCCTTATTATTCAGTCTTCGAGGAGGTGGGGAGGGGGGGGGGGCACGATCGTGACCCCTAAATTGGAAAATTGGGAAATCCCCAGGGGTTCTAAATATGTAGTCAGTGGAGAGGCGAAGGTGTGAAGGGGAGAGTCCATGTTGACCCCCTCCCCCATTTATTGGATCGTTGTGTGGGGGAGTCTAAAACTTTTTCAAACTTTAAGAAAATTTTTTCAGACCATTCTTGACCACAGAATAGTTTACTCCTTGATAGAGGCCTTGAGAGTGTCATTTTGGACACAACTCTTCCCTTCCCTACTCCCTTGGAAAAGGCCAACTGAGCTCTAATTTGTGTGCGTATTAGAATTTCACACGAGAAAGGCTTACTTTTAGCAAGTATGGTGCAAGGGATAAATAATTTGTGACCGTTACGTCGTGTGGCGCTCATCTTCGCAGTCCCACGCCCCGTTCGACTCCATCTTTCCTTTTCAATTTACGGAAAATTTGGTTGCAGTAGGCGACGTTCTTTTGAATTCCTCAGAGAAATATGATACAAACTTAACTTTGAAAAAAATGTGGGAAAAAATAATAAAAATATACCCCTTCCTCAAAACATGAGAACGATTTTTGAAGGATAATACCATTTAAAAAGTATAAAAAAAAAGAAGCAGAAAAATTAAGGTATTCTCAATCAGAGAGATATTCTTAAAACAGTTGGTAGACATAAAACTGAAATATTTTAAAACTGAAATATGCATTTAAGATATTTAAACAAATTTTACTTTGAAGTTTCCCTCTTAAAATTCTCCGACGCAGGGACTAGTACAACGCAAACAGGGGTACCAATCCTGCTTGCAATACTTTTCGGCAATCCTGATTGACAAAACTGGATTTCGTGGAAATAATATTAAAAAAAAAGCAAAAAAAAAAAAAAAACGGGGCAGATGTTTCGAAACTACACAAAACTTTTAAATACGTATAACTTTCTACTCTCAAGTTTCTTAAATCAAAAGGTATTTCCAGAATTTAAAAAGTTCATTAATAATAAACTACGAAAAAAAAAAAATCACCTAGTACGTTTTCAAAAATTCTACAAAATGCGAAAAAGAAGACGAATAAAAATGAAAACGTAGGAACACGGTAAGAGACAACATTTATAGAATTCAAACTTGGACTCCAAAGTCGGAAGAAGTATTTCCGACTACATTATTCAACGTTCGAGCACCGTTCTCTACGACAGACGTAAAGTGCAAGAAAAATTGCTGCAGTAAATGTTTGGGATTTGGAGCAGACACAAAAAAAGAAAAGAAAAGTAAATAAAATAAAAGAGTCCAAGACTTCAAAAGAGAAAGTAACAAAGCGGAAAAAATGAGAATAAAGAGAAAAAAAAAAGGACGCTGGTATCCATATGTGCAAAGCACGAGCTGTAACTACTGAGGGAGTGAACGAATGATTTCAAGAGATACTCGTGTACATTCCACTCCTTATTGCGCACCTAGGGTCTGTACACAGAGTATCACACGTTAAGTACCGACCAGGTTACAGCCTAAGTCAGTGTAACGTGCTTACATGTACGACAATACTCACGCACGCAGTTAGCCACTCGTACGTTGCACCTTGCCGTTAACATGGACGCTGCGCGCCGCTAGCTACCATGCACACATGGCAGCTGGGCAGTCCTATTGTTCAACCAGTTAGGACCGGATCGCGCCTGTTCGCCAGTAGCCTCAGGCTAGAGCCTTTAGTTGTTCTGCCCGAGTGGGTATAAAACGGGACAGAATCGTGAGCTCGAGCTAATTGGTGTGTGGGATCTGACTGAAAGGTTGGATCCCTGAGTACGAGGTGCAGCAGAAGGATAAATTCTGCTGATAGCCTAATATGTAAACGCTATGTGCATAGTCCCCTAGCTATGCAGTAAGGAGTGAATTAGGATCGAGCATTGTGCCTTGTGAATAATGGTCCACTTCCTTAGCGACCTTACACTAGAAGAGAGTCTTAGAGGACCAACCTATCGAGTTATTCCTCCCAACACCACCTGAAGATTCGTTCCAATCCCAGCGAGATATGTCTGAAGTAATAGTCGATGGGATTAGCTTGGCAGTTGTTCGTTGACTTGGGTGATATCACTACTTTCTAAGGGAACACTTTTCACTTAGGCTTGGTACACCACGTAGCAACTTGTGGGGAGCCATTTTTGTTCTGATGTCACTACTTTGATTGGTTGAAACTTGCCGGATTCTTTCCCCCTTGTGGGTTTTGTTTCAGATATCACTTCTTTTGCAGTCTTTTTGTTGGCATCTTATTTCTGCCGGTGCCCAGTTACCACCAAAAACAGGCACTTTCTCCCATATTCCTTGTGAATAAAAATTATGTTTTAGGGAAAAAGAAGGTTGTCATTTGTGAGTTTGACTGCTGTTGATGGTCACCTAAACAATTAAGTAGGATTAAAGACCGAATGCCGAAGGCTCAACAAGAGTTAAATAAATACAGATACAAACCTATTTACGTTACCTTTTGGACTTATATATCAAACTGCCTGAGCGTGGAATCAAACTCACGGCCTTTGAAACCAAATAACAGAATAATGTAAAAATTTGTTTTAGACTTTTAGGGTTCGAACGCACTAGGCAACCTGGCCGCGCGGCCAGATCGCTGCAGCCAATGAGAATGCTTACCGTTTATGTAAAACCACGCACTATTCATTTTCATTGGCTGCAGCAACTTGGTCGCGCGGCTAAGTCGCCTAGTGCGTTCGAACCCTTAGTCTCGTACACTAACCTGTACAAGAGATACACGGGTAACATAAGAGTGTTTTCATCATCAAAGCGAAACGAACAGACTCGATCATAACCTCTTCCCCTTCCTTCCCTCCCCCTTTAAAAAAATTAATAAACTTCTTGGAGCCTTACGTCATGGGAAGCAAAGTAATCTCCTATAGATGAACAGTAGGCTAATTTGAGAAATTTAAACAGTAAATTCGGCGATATTACATGGCCCCCATTTAATTCATCCTTTATTTCCTCCGTCACCTCCTGCAACCCCAATTTTTTCTTGACCCTTTCGTTTTGTCCAACTTCAAAGATTAATGAAATCTAAACGTTCGTCGATTTATAATGCCATGTTCCGGCGCAACACGACCGACCTAAAACATGAGGCGGTTTTGTATTGGTGGGATATTGATACTTTCGTGATTCCGTTAAGGAGTTCCGTAGTAAATAAACCTTGGGACAACCTCATTACTCTGGCAGCTGTTTGACGTGTTTTGTAATATTGATAAATGGGAGGGGAGAAGTTACTTCACGCTTCGATGGCCCGATCGATCGGTGTTTGGGGGAGAAAGGAGAAAAAAATAAACTATTCTTTTACTTCCGAACGTCATCATTAGATGGCAGCATCAGCGGTCGATGCTGTCTGCCAATAAACAAGAACTGCGAGCGGCCCGACAAATTTAGAAACCGCCGCCAATATTAAACTGCAGAATTCGTTCCTTGCTATGAAACCAACAAAGGTTATGAAAGGTGTAAAAGACAGCCCTGATCGATATGGTATATCTACAAGAAAACTGGAAGACAATAATTAACGTTCCTGTGCTGAAATACTTAAATTTCTAAGACGCGTAAACAAATTCCGATCGTAACATTTGGGGACTGCAGCAAAAGCAAGAATGCAGCCAGGCAAAAGAAAAAAAAATTACGGGTCATCGCAGGGGCGACCAGATAAGAGGGGGGAAGCAAGCGTGGCTTCAATTCCTTGGCCCGGGGCTCAGGCGGCCCACACAGGCTAAAAAATAAAAAAAATACAAAAAGAGTGTTCATAGGGTGGCCCTGATGCCCGTGGTACTGTACTACGTCATGAGGTACTGTACTATTCGTGGTACTGAACTACGTAACCCCTACTCCCCTCCCCCCCCCCCCAAAAAAAATTGAAGCCATGGGCCCCATCATACGTCTGGGCGGCCCTGTGTCGTCGTGTAGCTGTGAATCATATTCTAGTCTTCCGATAACAGTCTAGATCACCTGAAACTGGGCTCGTCAACCACAATGAGGATAACTTAAATATCTGATGAAATTCTAAGATAAATTCTGGGCCAGCCTGGTAAGGCATAACTGTTCCGAGTTGCGTTGGCTACATTTTTCCAACTTTTTATAAACTATTTATCCATTTGAATCATCCTTTGTCCCCACTTACGTGTACTCTTTGTGTGCACCCACTACGAAGAAATTTTGCTATCATGGGACATGCACATGGTCTTCTGGAGGGAGCTCTTCTGAACAGAGCTGTTCTGGAGGACGCTTCCATGGAGGGAACTCTCCTCTGTCGCCTACACTGAATGCCTACTAGAGTGCGGAAAAAATGCTTTTCTTTCACATCCAACACGGATTTGTTTCCATTGAGAATGAGAACCAGGGATTACTTGTCAAGTGTATTTATTTCCATGTGGAATAGAGTTTCACGTGAGACAAGACTTCCTTCAGTCTCGGTCTCGTCTCGACGTTAGCAATCGAGGTCTAGGTCTCGTCTCGTCTCGTCACCCGAGACATAACATTGATCCCGGTCTCGTTAAGACGAGACAAGCCTCGCCGAGACTTCAACGTCGAACCCCAATGTTGGTTTTACTTACCAATGTTGCCTGTAGGTATAGTAATGAATCACGCGAATGCTGGGGTGTGTATTCTTATTTACCGCAGATGAATCAGCTGAGAACTGGAGTTCAAAGGAGTGTAGTGGCAGGGTGGAAAAGACACTTCGTTAGTGATGATGAAAATTAATAGCTGGAGTTGGGTGAAAGTGACGCCAACTTAGGAGTAGGCTATTGTTTTCAGACAGCAGAGACGAACATATTACGTATTGCTGACTCAGTAAAGGCAAGGGTAATACGGTTAATAAAGGCTAATAATAATAATATTCATAATAATAATAATAATAATAATAATAACAATAATAATACTGCTTTTATTCAAGTACAGGTCCATGCAAGGCACACATGTACCGGCGAGAATTCCTTACAGAATTGTGCATGCAAGCAATTAACTTATTTTTACATATATATATATATATAAATACTATTATCCACCCAAAACCAAAACTGGTAGAAAAACCCGCCAAGTTTCCATAAACGATCGGCCTTTGAAGGTATAGTGATATCATTCCACAAGGAAATGGCCGCCAAGGTCAATCCTAATAGCCAAGTTAATCGCACCGACTAATAGTTCGAAAGTTTTCATTTCACGTCCAAAGTATTATTGGATGTGATTAACTTGGCTAATAGGATTAATCTTGGCGGCCTTTCCTTGGTTGAATGATATCACTATCTTCAAAGGCCGATCGTTTTTGTAAACTTAGCGGGTTTTTCTACCAGTTTTGGTTTTGGGTGGATATCACAACTTTCATAAGACTGTGAACGTACATAAGGTTACACCGTCTTATCTTCATTTGTACCTTTTTTCTAGTAGAGTGTTATTTGTATAAATTTTCCCATTTATAATTTCCAAATTTACCATTGGCAATTATCCGTTAGATTAGCCAAATTGACACGGCTTAGTTTATTGTATCACCATTCTTCACATGCTTAAGTTGCTTCAATCCCAATTTTGCACACACTGGCTAACAATCGCTGATTTCGTTTGCTTCGCTCACTCAGTCAGCGCATCCCTTTCAGTTGTTTTATTTATTCCTGCACCTTCCCCTTATTTTTTCAAGATTTCGTTGACATTTAGTCATGCAGAAACCCCCGAAGGTCGCTGTTGCTTCGCTGTTACGCGAAGCATTTTATTTTTGAGTTATTAACAAACACCCGTTAACTTGTGGATGCTCGTATAGTTGCGTAACCATCATGTAACGTGCATCCCTTTATTCTTACGCAATTCACGGCAACGTTAATGTTTCCTTATTAAAAAGGGTTTAACGAGCGTTAACCCCTCCTGGTCATCTGCCCGAAGCCCTAAGGCCCTATGTTTCCTTATTTTGTCCTTCGTTACAATTCAGTTTTTTGTTCTTCTAGGCTTGTACAATAAATCTAAGGACCAGTGTTGATTGTTCAAGCTATTGTTGCTTAGAATCTTTGGTTGCAACTTGGAAAAGAAACGAAATTTAAATTCACTGGTGGCGAGTTTCAAAACCCTCCCACGTATTTGTCCTGACCCCTACAACACCCAAAACAACAAAAGGACCATGCTCAGATTACCATGCATCCGTGTGCAAAAGTGCAGCTACGTAGGCCTTCTCAATTTTACGCTAGCCATGAGCAATGAGTCTATGGGATTTAACAAGGGGGCAGCGTTACTAGTTCTTAGCTAGTTACTAGCTACTCAGTAACATAAAAACAACGTTATTGACGCATCTTTATCTCTATGAATGGTGGACACTCAGCCTTTAACTTTTATTTTCTTTTCCCTGCAACTTCCCCTTACATTTACCGCATTGTGATTTGTCCTCAACATGCCAAAATATGCTTTTAGTTGCTTACAGTTAACAGACACATGTCTGCTAGTGAGGCCGCTTTAATGCTTTAATGCTTTATTCGAGTCAAAATGGCCTTGAAACCGTACACTCGGTCAAGGAGACTTAAATACTACTTAAATCTAACATAACACACTCAGTACACCAGTACACCCAGTATTCCACAGGTTCACACAAAAGTCACACATGCCCTATACTACTTTTTATCATTAACAATCAACTTTTTTAACAATCGGATGTTTACAATGAGATGATCGACTGTTACTTGGCGGCGACACATTAGCGTGTGTCTAGATATCTATTTGTTTTGAATATGTGTGTTGAATGGAAGAACTCCCTGTCTGTCAATTAGCATTTAATCTAGAAGCACGCTAGCACTTCAGACTGTTGGCGTTCCACGGCATTAAATTGTTGGCGTCTGATTGTTGTTGTTCAAAGTCAGAACGTCTGATTGTTGTTGGCGTCTGTGTTCTGGAGGTTCCTTAATTTTGGTGCTCCCGGTGTGCTTCTCTATGTTCAATGATTTGTAACATGCTATTTACGTATAGCTGAACCCAATACGAGTAAATGCTCGTAGTGCGCCTTGCAGTTACATAAGCTGCTTGTGCGCCCTGCCAACTTCAGCCTAACCGCTGAACTTGGCCGGACGCCAACAGCCGGGTACTAGGCCTGCACCATTGCTTGACCAATGGAGCATGCCTGGACTTGTTGGCTTAGTGCCTCAGGCTACTTCTATTGTTCTGGTCCCACTATAAAGGACTTGGACGTCCGAAGGGTCAATTGGTGAGGGAGGAACAACTCGACAGGTTGCTCCTCCTAGAGCTGAGCGTTAGGGCTGACAGGCTGCAACTTGTCAGTGCCTAATATGTGCTACTCTGTGTATTAAGGTATGAATTGTGCTCGAGTATATCTTGAAATCAATCGTCCACTCCCTGAATAGTTACATATTTTGGGGGCCTAGCGGATACGTAAACCTTCGGGGTAGGAAATTCTTATTTTCCAAACCTTCGGGATGGAAAGAAATAAGAACATCTTATGTAGAATATTTTGCGAATATTTTCCCTAAGTGACGGTGACTAAACAGCGAAAATACTTGGCTGCAAATATTCTTGAGGCAAACACCTCTTGAACAGGATTGCGACCGAATTTGAGGGCAGACTGTAGAACTCGGCCGAGGCTTGAGTAAACTACGGTAGCCAGCATTTTTTTTTTCGGACCATACCAGTGGTTTCGGGACTAAAAATGCAACTCGCTTTCTTTTCCGTAAGGAATTTAAAGTAAAACAGTTGGAAGGATTTTAGCCGTGGGGAGAGCTTCCCATTGCTTGGTGATAGACAACATTTTTTCCTAAGAATTAATAAACATAATTAATTTGGACGAAAAATACACCGTTCTTTGCATTTATTTGTAAATGATATTGAACATGGGAGGTAATTTGTAGACTCGTTGAGCACCTACGAAATACCGCACTTTATTTTAACCGGATGGTAAAGGAAGGACGAACTAACGTCACCAATTTTCTGAAAGGAAAATAAAAACTGAAATGCAAAATACTGAGTAGTGGGCATTAATAAACCCCGTTACACAGACATTTGTAAGAGTGGAAAAAGTGAAGGACGCACTTTTGAAGCTACGAGTTGAAGGTTGCATTGAACAGTGGTGAGCTAACTGAGTCCTCATTATTTTGAAAGCATTGCAGCTATTAACTCAAGAACACTGAATTTGTGAAACTAAAACAAATTTAGAGTTGAAGTGAGAACGGAATGGATATAAACCTCAGAAAGGGTCCAGGCCGGAGAATCACTTCGCCACAGAGAAAAAAAAAAGCGGGAACGCTAACATTTTTTTTTTCACCAGCGAAAATTACGGATTGCGCTGCTCCTAATTTAAGCGAAATGTACATTGTATTTCACGACCATTAGTAATGCAAAACATAGACCTATAAGTAATGCACGAAAAAGGACAGGGACTGAGAATAGTAGAAATACTACCTTAGTTAATGAAAATGGTTTTGACACTTCTTGGGTGGAAGACAGGTTTCAATTCGGAATGAATTTATTCAGATTCGAACTTGTCCCCACGAAGACTGGCACGTCAAAATGTCAGGAAATTGAGCAAGGTTGGAGTTATTTCCGTGGTTGGGTAGTTTGCTACTCAACGACCTGGAGTAAATGAAAAACTGACGATTTGCGAAGCTAATCTGAAAGGAATAAACTGATTTCTGCAAATTGGCGACTTGACTTCGACGCAATTTTTTAAAATTGTGTTCTGGAAAGGTGGGTTTTTTCTTTATTCCGTGTGCTCCTGGAACCGGAAATGGTTGCCTCGAATACGGACGGGATGTACGGTGACAAATTGTGAAGAAGAAAAAAAGGAAAGCATATTTGTCATACGTACCTCCCTTCCCCCAGCCCCCTCTTCCTGGAGACGTGAACAAGTACGGTTCATTGTTGAATGGATGAGAGGGAATGGAGGGCTGTAAAATTGGTTTAATATAGTAGCTGTCAATAGGCTTTGGATTACGAATTGTTACAGACATAACTTTGGAGGGTTAATAGGTGAGAAAGTTTGTGATTTGGATCCGAAAATTCAAATGCACAGTGTGGCCTTAACCACTGATTTAACTGACCAAAGAATGGGTTTTGAAAATGGAAAATTAGGAATTGACTGGAGTTCCGATCGAAACCGAATTTTTTTTTTCCAAAATTGGACCTTGTCAGGGTCATTGTCAGTTGATCGAAATTAATTATGAAGCTAGGAAAAAGCTTACAATTTAAGACGGTAACTTGGCAACCGAAAATGAGGCATCAGTCCACAACCTTGTTCAGGTAAAAAACCTGGAATAAGAGCGTGAACAGGCTGCCGCATTTTGACCCGTTTATCGCATATAAAAAGAAAACACATGTTTTTTTTATTATGTCGTACAAACAAAGATCGCATCCTCATATACGCTGCCTGCAGATTTCTTAAATCATGCACGCAAGAATATTTGCGGTGGCGATCCAGTAAGAAACCTATATTGTTTTGTTGTTGTGCAAAAAGAAACCGAAATAGGGTGATTGCTGAGGGCTTTTATGCAGAGCGATCTGGGCGAAAACCGCAGATCAGCTATGCAGAGAAGCACCTGTGTGTACATAGCGGAGCTTTAGTTGACCGGAAGGAATCAATTTAAAACAAGCTATGGAACACACGGACGGAGACTAATTTAAGGGGCAGTTATGAAAAGGTATTTTCATGAGACTGACGTGAATTATTTTAGTTTCAAGTGATTGTTCAGCTCGGTAGCGGACACACTGTTTAGGTTAGTTGGTCTTAAAGGGTCAGCTAGACGAC
The DNA here is from genome assembly GCA_023313725.1 of Lithobius niger. Lineage (NCBI taxonomy): Eukaryota > Metazoa > Arthropoda > Chilopoda > Lithobiomorpha > Lithobiidae > Lithobius > Lithobius niger. The sequence continues at coordinate 21,549 of JAHWFP010111477.1, forward strand.
TACTGTGTGAGGTAGGGCATGTAAGGCGTGTAGCACTATCCCGACGGAATGGTTTATTCCGTAAGAGACGCGAAATGAGAGTACGTTTACTCTCGGCATTTGGTCACAGGACTTGGTGACTTGTGGACTACGGCCGTAGTTTGTTTTAAATGTGGGAGAACCTCAGTGAGGATCTCTACCCGCATGCGGGATGGCAGTGCGAGGCCAGCTCTACGTAGCATGTTTGGTTGAAGCTGTAGGCTCGTTCTAGTGGCGTTTGGCCAGATGCACTTCACCAGCATGTGAGTGCTGCGGTCTAAGGGCACAATCTATGAAAATGGATTGGAGAATTAGGTTGAATGAACGGATCGGGGTAGAGTGTTCGATGCGTGATAGGGTAGGTGGTCTGGCAACCAAACCCCCCTTGAAACCCCCACTCCGGACGACCACAATTCCGGAATTTCTGCTGAATGTTTGAACATTTTTTTTTTCCCAGCAGGTGAGCAGAAAAGGGCGAAACAGACCCTTAACTGTACACCACAGAAGACAGTGGAGAGAGCGCCAATTTTCTTTCTCTCTCTCTGTCACTGACTATCTGGCTGCTGAACGTGCTTTGCACAAAACTCGGAGGTGGCTTCCATTTGCTCGTCCGCTCGAGAGAGCACAACCGATGGATGGGACCACCATGGAGTCATCGAGGGATGTGGAAGGCACGTAATGTGTTGGTGTAAAGACAAAGAAGGACTTTGTGCTGTCAAGGACACGGTGTCATCGAGGACTTTGAAGCGTGCATGCTTCGTGGAGTGTGGCAGAATGGACTGCGTGGTTGTGTGAATCACAGACAGGACTGTGTTGTTGTTGTTGTCATAAAGTGCAGCGATGCCGGCCATCATGGACGGAAGTTGCGTGTGGATTGCACCGAAAGGAGCCACGAGTGGCTACCTGTGTGAGAATCCGTATGGGACGCTGAATTGGAGTGAATGGTGGAAAATGCTGTTCTTCGGTGAAGTGTGGTGTGCAATGTGGAAGCGGAAGAAGATGCCAGTCCGAAAATAGAGGTCAACGTCGACTATCTTAGGAGGCATGGGCGACGAGAGCCTGCACGCAACCTCCTGAACACCACCTTGGACAAATTCCGAGCAATCTTGGAAGTGTGAAAAATCTTGAAATTCATGTACTGTTGCCAAGCAACGTGTGTGTTAAAGCTTATGGTGTGGAAAGGAAGAGTGCACATTCAACTGGAAGGTGGCGGAGCTCAAACTGGGGAGGACCGTTATTAGAAGCTGCGTGTGGGAGAAGTTTACATTAGTCACGTAAAGACATCCTCTGCGAAGCGTCTCGATTGGTAAATCTTCAACGACAGGTAGTGGACGGTTTGGGAATCCTCGGGAGAGCTGGACACTGGAAGGTTATGTGTTCCCTTTGGTTGTGGAGTTGTTACGTAGTGGTTACGAAGGACAATTGTTAAGTTTGTGCTGCGTCTAGAACACAGTGGCCAATTGTTATGTTTGCACCGATGGACTTTGTTACATTTTGTTCGGGGGAAGACGTTGTTGGTGTTTTTGTTTTGTTTTTGGCTTCTCGTCAGATCCCCGAAGTTAAGCAGCATTGGGCTAGATTGATACTTGGGTGGGTGACCGCCTGAGAATCTGGCTGTTGCAGACGTAGGGCCTTAGGGCTTCGGGCAGATGACCAGGAGTGGTTAACGCTCGTTAAACCCTTTGAACCCCCCTTTGTTTTTGGCTTGTTGTTTTTTTCTGGTTATTAAGTTTTTGTTGTTTGCAAGCTTGTTAGAGCAGGAGTTTGCAAATATTGTGACAGGGGTAAAATCGTGAAACGCTGTAAGTTAGGGCATTTGTTGTTATAATAAATGAACTTGGAATAATTTTTAAACCTTATTGCAGGCAGAAGGGATCAGAGTATCAAAGCAAAAACTTAGGGTGGGGGAGATGTAACATGCTATTTACGTATAGCTGGACGCAATACGAGTAAATGCTCGTAGTGCACCTTGCAGTTACATAAGCTGCTTGTGCGCCCTGCCAACTTCAGCCTAACTGCTGAACTTGGCCAGACGCCAACAGCCGGGTACTAGGCCTGGACCATTGCTTGACCAATGGAGCATGCCTGGACTTGTTGGCTAGTGCCTCAGGCTACTTCTATTGTTCTGGCCCCACTATAAAACGTGGGACTTGGACGTCCGAAGGGGCAATTGGTGAGGGAGGAACAACTCGACAGGTTGGTCCTCCTAGAGCTGAGCGTTAAGGCTGACAGGATTCAACTTGTCAGTGCCTAATATGTGCTACTCTGTGTACAGACCCCTAGCTGTGCATTAAGGTGTGAATTGTGCTCGAGTATATCTTGAAATCAATCGTCCACTCCCTGAGTAGTTACAGATTTTCTCTGTGTCCTATTTTCTTTGTGTAATTATATGTAGTCAGTCGCAGAATGTGTGGTCCAGGGCCAATTTTCTGCATAATAAACCAATCAGTCAATCAATTAATCATGACGTTATCGGACATAAGCAAAGGCAAGATATTGCTTCTCTTACTCGAGGCATTAAGCCGACGTTGTCTGATATTGAATCTTAAATATTAATGCTACAGAAAGCTTTGGAAATTGTATAGATCAACCGGGTTTATGGAGTAGACAAGAGAAAGTCCTGTTTAGCTGTGCATAAAATATTTCAATACGAAAAAGGTACCTCAACGTCGTTGATTTCTTGGTAGCTACTACTTATTACTAACTAATTCCACTCAGATAAAAGAATTTATGTGACCGATATGCTTGAAATTTGACATTCAGTTCACGTTTGACCCCAAGAGGTGTCTTTTGTGGTTTGGCATTTAGGGAGATTTTAAATACAACGATTGTAATCATTTGTAATGCTGTTTTCGCGAACGGTGGGAATACGCCATCTGTTATCAAATTAATTGTCCTTTCCTTTCCTTTCCATGATTTTATTGAGGCCATGGCCTCCATAGCCGAGTAACAATGCAGCCTCGGTTAACTTATTGCTTCCGTTTCACAACTAAATCGAAATAATACATTGTAATTGTAACTTATCTAAAATAAATAAAGTATCTCATCGTCTACCTAAACTGTTTATAGGGAAGAAAATCCTTGAAGGGTTACCGCTCACAAAAATAAAATAAAAAATAGGAAAAAATAATCTAATAATCTAAATAAGCCTAAACTAAAAGAAACTAACTTATCGTGCTCAGTTGTTTCTGTTTTATAATCAAATGTAATAAAACTGGAACTTTATTGGGAATATAATTAATCAGCGACCATTAATTATACCAAAGTGACGATTTTCTTCTGGCTGTTCAAGAACGATGTAAAATTATGTGTTTATAAGGAGTTCACGATCAATATCTACATAAAGCAAAACCACAAAACAGCTAAAAGAGGTGATATCACACAAAAACCCCATAGTAGTAAAGAAACCCATCAAGTTTTCGCCATAGAATAGTGATATAAGAGCCAAAACGGCTGCCACCAAGTTTTCCGTCCCAACCGTGATATCGTCAGTTAAGCTTGAGTGACCACGGTTCGGACCGAAAACTTGGTGGCAGCCATTTTGGCTCTGATATCGATACTTTCTATGACGAAAACTTGATGGGTCCCTTTACCCTTATGGTTTTTTCGTATGATAATAATTACGTAAACAACTTAGAAAGGAAGTAACAGGACCAGGCTATAGTAGCCACTCACAATACTTCAGCAGTTAGCAATATTAAGATTTAGTCAAGCAGTACACTTGTAGCCAAAAAGAGATTTAAAAAAACGGCAAAATGAAACACTTGAAGTAAAAGATTCCGAGGGACGAGTATTTTTTTGCAGCAGAGATTTACTGAGTTCGCCTTTGTATATGTAAGGATATGTATACAGTCATACAGCGGCTATAATTAAGATGTGAACAATGAAATCCATCTCCGTGGTGGTTGTAAAACGCTCAAGAATTCAACGAAACAAACTTCCAGCTTATAAATGAGAACGTGCAGCTTCGTTTTGAAACGTCGTGATTGCTTACTGGCATCATTCATTCCGCCCGATCGAGTGTACGACGTACCTAAAGTGCACAACCACAACAATTTCAAATTTAAGTCCACGAAACCAGAACTGCTTTATTACACATACATGAGCTAGGATCTAACGTTTGAAACTGATCGTAATTTGACTCTTTTGCTATAAATGACGCCATTCTCTGAAGCTCGAGCTTTGTACGTCGACGCTCCGTGCCGCACGGGGCGCTGCGCGACATTCATCATTTCTCAAATGGCGCTGGTCACGTGACGCGGGATTGAATTAAGGTATCGCGAGACTACCGTCGTAAACGAGATTAATCGTCAGCCTGGCCCGCGTGGCCGCAGGCACAAACCCCAACATGGCGCCCAAGTCAGATCCGTTTTAAGACAAAATGGTACAGGGAGGTCGACACTCAAAATTGAAACAAAATAAAGAACACGACCAAGAGATTATTTATGGTCGTATGTCTTTTATTTCAGTAACTAGTACGTCTTACTGGCGAAAAAGTCTGCGGTGCTTGCTGAAAGCTCACAAAAACGAGTGAGGGAAATGTTGTTGCAACAGGAAATCTGTTATTGTAGGTTGTAGTTTTGATTTTAGTATTTATGGAAGTGATTTGTTCAATTCGAGTATTTTTTAAAGGCACATGCATCCCTGTTGGCCTTTTTTGTATGACTCAGTTTTGCGACATTAGTTCAAACGTTTGTAAATGTTGCCAACACAGTAGTTTTCTTGTTTTATCTTTCTTGCGAGATGATTTTGCGACATTATTTCTAACCTATGTAAATATTGCAAATGCTATTCTCAACGAGTCGCACGACATACCGGAAGGATTTGTGTCCCTTTAAATCAAAATGTAACATTTACGCGACGTGACCCAGACATGTAAGGAGGAGAAGAGTTCGGCTAGGGACTACGCTGACGTCACCAATTGTTATAAAAGCTGGAAACTTTTAAGTTTTGGTGAACGCAAGTTTCACACGGAAATGTGAGACTAAAATATATTCGAACCATAATTTATGAGACTTACTCCTTGTGGACCTATATAATTTCGGGATTAATCCTGCCTGCGTACAGGCCTGCAGATCCGCTCCATGACTGATGTAGATACGTGACGTACTATCTCCCTGAACTTAATAGGCTACAAACTTGAATTTCGTATAAAATTACCAAGTCCCTAATTTCCTCTATCGTATACTCGTTGTAGCTTAACAGCATAAGATCGTTGTCAGATATTCGATACGGTATTTATTCTGTGCCGAATAAGTTCCTATAGTGTTCGCGGCCTATCTTGAGTTCGCCCCAGAACGAACACAGATAATCGATTGTATGTTTTTAGTAGCGGAGTGCCTTGTTGATATCCAAGATGGTTACAAAAACAACGGCGGTCGTCGATAAAGCCGCTCCCTCCAGGAAGACGTAGCCGATCACAAAATACCTGCAGGCCTCAAGATACGCTGCGCACACAATAGTAGAAAACCTTTACATTAGTGTTCGCATGAGACGAAACTTGCGGTTGCAATTAGTATATCAAAGACAAGTGAAATACCGTTTTGGTGTAAGTCAGTAATGACTATAAGAGTTGTCTGTAAAATAAAAGTGCCACGTCACCTGAGTGGCAAATCCCCACAATGACATGAAAGTGTTAAAATGTTATATTTCAGCCAAAATCTTGGCCTTGTTTACCTGAAACAAATGACACACCAAATGAAACAACAAACGTTGTGAAAAAAGACTGGTCTCGCGGCATGTAAGTCTTTTTCATAACGTTTGTTGTTTCATTTGGTGTATCATTTGTTTTAGGTGAACAAAGCCAACCAATATTTTCTGGAGAATAAAAGCACCGAAATATGATTTGATTGAATTAAAAGCCAGTAGGTGCAACATGTATACAATATTAACGCAACGTTTCGGGACTGAATGCGACCCTTTATCAAGCGTAAAAAAAAATAAAAAATAAAAATTTTTGGAGTGGAAACTCAAGTCATATTAAAAATACACAAGAAATAAAATCCAACCAACTCCCACGAAAACACAAAGCACCAGAAGGACCTAGGACCAGTTAAAAAACCGGGCAATAGGGAGACCCACGCTTGATAAAGGGTCGCATTCAGACCCGAAACGTTGCGTTAATATTGTATACATGTTGCACCTTACAGGCTAAAGTTTATTCATTCAAACCAATATTTGGCAGAAATGTAAAATTTTCGTGTTTCTATGTCATTGGGGGGCTTTGCCAGTCAGACGGCACTTTCATTTTACTGTTTGCATCACCCACAAAATTGCGATTTACAGTAAGAGCTGTCTGTCTAAGGAAGGGCACGTGGAATAACAGGGTACAGGAGAATTCCTGGGCCTGGCGGCGTCCTTAACTCTTTATGAATATTACTCTTAGCCTTTTAGGTGCTATGTCCGAGTAAACACAAGCCAAACACAAGCACAACTTTAAGTATTAAAAACAGAGTCCAAACTATGGGCAAGATGGCCAACAATGGATAAATGACAACAATACTAGGTTCCCTTAACAAGCCGACTCTAGAGACGGCCGTGGCCGAGCTGGTAGAGGCGTGTGCCTCACGTTAAAGAGCTCCTTCAAGTTGCTAGTTCGAGTCCGGTGCAGGGTTATCCCTACTTTTGTGGAAATAGAAAAGAGACAGAAAATTAACGTATCAGTTGAAGGGTTAAGAAATGCTTATGCGTGTAAACACGGTTTTCGCAAATAGGAAGCAACAGCGTGTGATAATTTAAAAAAAGCCTAAAAGTGCACAAATAAAACAAAACAACGTTTCGGAAAGTATTTCATCTTCAGGTTTAGTTTAAATTGCCGTGTCACCCAGCAGCATCAACAATCACGACAGTTTTGCTATGTTTTAAATTTAAACTAAACTCAAAGATGGAACTTGTAGATTCCGAAACGTTGTTTTGTTTTATTTATGCACTTTTAGGTTTTTAAAAAAAAATTATGTAAACACGGATCTAAGCCATTAAAAAAAACCTAATGCTATAAAGTAACAGATAACAATAAAAAGACAAGTAAGCCTTCAACACCACAATAATAAGTGCAAAAGAATCTCCAGCAATCTCCAAAGAAAAAAAAAACCAAGCTGAAGCTTTTACACATATTGTAAGTATTCAGGAATGATTTCAAGTTCAAGAAAGCAATTCCAATTCCTTCCTTACTGCATAGCTAGGGGACTATGCAGAGAGTATTACATATTTGGCACCGGCTACAGTGGATTAACTGTACCGGCCGTATTCGTACTAGAGGTCCGACTTATACTGCAACGGTTGTTTCAGCATAAAGCCCTAACCAGACTGGCTGCTCGCGGCTGCACGCCGACGTAGTACGGTGTAAAAAAGACTTCAATATTCGTCCTTAACTCAACACCAACCACACGATTGCTGCAATGTTGACCTTGTAGGCACGTAGTTACGCATAGCTTCGCACGAAATTCTCTTCTGTCTGGAGAGGCCTTGAGTCGTAGGTCGAACTCGCAGGTCGGATCCCCAACACCAACTGGTCTCTCAAGGTCCCAACGGGCAGCTTTTACACCCGTCTAGAGCAGCTCGTGTAGAGGATCTTGCTCTTAGAGGATCTTAGAGGATCTTAGAGGATCTTGCTCTTTCTGTAACAATTTCCAGGATCTTACAAGAAGTTACAAGGTTGTGGTTGGATCCCAACATGGGTCTTGCGGTTGAAGCGGGCTGATTTTCGTTATTCAGCCCTCTATTCCTCCCTTTTTGAAGAATTGAGAGCAAGTAGGTCATAAATATAGTGACGCCAGAATCGGAACAGTACGAACTGAACCCATTTCTGCATTTTTATCTTCAAACTTATTCTTGTCACGTCATATCCTTTCACAAGGTTTTGCGTTGCGTACATCGACACCAGCGTCTCATTACTATGTCAACCGCCATCTCAACCGGCTGTTTATGTTGGAATATTCTGTTGATTGGGTGTTTTTGTCGGTCCATCCTGCTTCACCTAACAGACCGGAATTCAGCATCATCTAATTTCTTCCGCTTTTTGCCATCGCGAATTTCGCCCGCGTGCAGCGCGCCAGTTTGTTGCCGCGCCTTTGTCAGTGGAAGCTGCTGGCAGAATACTGATGTAAAATTGAAGAAAGCTTAAACTATACCTGATGAACGTAAAGGTTGTATCCCAGGGACATGGCTTACCCCATTTTAATGAAGTGAAGTGAAGTGAAGTTTATTGTCCACATGGTAAATACTCATAATACAATAGATTTGGTACACGTCAGAGAGTATAGTGGAGGTACTAACACTATGGAGTGTTAATTCAGTGTCAATATATATTAAAATACATGAGGGTATAACAGGGAAAACCAATCTGAAACACAAAGTTCCGCCTTTATTGAAACATTCATACACAGGGCTTCTTGGAAAAAAGATGAAAAATAAACCTGGTCATTGAGAAACACTGTCCAATAAAAAAATTATTTTTAATGAGGGTAACTATTTCAAAACTTTTATAATGCTTTTCACTTGGTTCATACCAAGCAGCCATGATTAATAAATACAGATGCAAACCTACTTACGTTGCCCTTTGGACTTAAATGTCAGACTGCCTGAGCGGGAATTGAACCCACGACCTTTGAGACCAAGGCCGGAGTTCTACCACTCACCGCAGCCATACTGCCACGACCGGAGTCCTACCAGTACAAGGCCCAAGAGCCCGGACTGGCCATAGTGCCATTGCGCCATGGCACAGGCGCACTTTGGCTGCCACACTTCTGGCGCCCCTTGGGTATTACCCCTTCCCCCCGAAGAAAAGTGAGTGCCCTATTTCGGATCGTTTTCTGGCTGGTGGTTCCTATTTCTTTCAGGCGCCAATCGGTTCCATCTTTCTCTCCTCTCTCTCTTTTCTTTACTTCCGTTTTCAACCCCTTTTCTTGCACCCTCTCCCCCTCCCCACTTTCCAGCCAAGTAAAAAGCTCAATAAAACTATGAAAATCCACCAAAAAAGACGATCCTTAAAAAACAGATGTTTTAAAAAATGGATACTGAATCCAGAAATGGCAGTCACATATTCAAAGAAAGAAAGCTTCCAGGACTCGCCATGGACTTTGCATTGTGGAGTTTACAGCACTTCCTCAGACCACCTAGCAAGGGTTGGTGGGTACATCACTATCAGAGGTAAGTATGTTCATGATAAAACCCCTGGCGTCCCTGTCCTTCCTACAAATGGCACAGGCGCCCTTTCCTCGCCGCGCCCTTTCCTCGCCAATCCGACTCTGAAGGTTGGAGTCCTACCGCTCAGGACACGGCCTTGTTCAGAAGGTCGGGGTCCGTACCGCTCAGCCATACGGACACGGCCTTGCTCTGAAGGTCGGAGTCCTACCGTTCAGCCATATGGACACGGCCTTGCTCTGAAGGTTGGAGTCCTACCGCTCAGCCATATGGAAACGGCCTTGCTTTGAAGGTTGGAGTCCTACCGCTCAGCCATATGGACACGGCCTTGCTATGAAGGTTGGAGTCCTACTGCTCAGCCATACGAACACGGCCTTGCTCTGAAGGTTGGAGTCCTACTGCTCATCCATGCGGACACGGCCTTGCTCTGAAGGTCGGAGTCCTACCGCTCAGCCATACGGACACGGCCTTGCTCTGAAGGTCGGAGTCCTACCGCTCAGCCATACGGACACGGCCTTGCTCTGAAGGTCGGAGTCCTACCGCTCAGCCATATGGACACGGCCTTGCTCTGAAGGTCGGAGTCCTACCGCTCAGCCATACGGACATGGCCTTGCTCTGAAGGCCGGAGTCCTACCGCTCAGTCATACGGACACGGCCTTGCTCTGAAGGTTGGAGTCGTACCGCTCAGCCATACGAACACGGCCTTGCTCTGAAGATCGGCGTCCTACCGCTCAGCCACACAGACACGGCCGTGTCAGTATGGCTGAGTGGTATCACTCTGGCCTTGGGTCTCAAAGTTCGTGGGTTCAATTCCCGCTCAGGCAGCCTGACATTTAAGTCCAAAGGGTAACGTAAATATAGGTTTGTATCTGTATTTATTAATCATCACTTTTCGAGCCCATTTGGCTTTCCGTCCTGTTTATAAGCAGCCACATGATCGGAGAGCTATGCAAAATCTATGCATGCCAACACTCTTATTTAGTCTCGTAGTTGGTTATAGAATTTTTTAGCATATATTTTAATGACGCTTGTTTGTAATAAGCCATGTTGTAAACGGATCGAATTCTGAATAGAAAAGAGCCTCAGTTAATAAAAGTAAGCAATCTTCCGTCGTAGCATTCGAGGACTGCAGTGAAAACCAGTGTATGATCATCGAGGTTCCTGTATTCGTTTCCTGGCCACAGGAAGGCAGGAGATTTTTTTTAAACATCTAGATGGCCGAACACCGGAGGTACTTGTACCAAAACCTGTTCATTCTACCCCGCCAAAGTGGTATCGCCAACAGCGTATAATAAAACACTGTATTCTCTAATTTCTCCACACCTACAAGGCTGATTGGGTAGCCAAGTAGACTAAATTTCAAAAACGTTTCTCTCACCCTTACTTCAATATCAACCTCGATTCTATTTTGTTGGTTTTTGGCAGCTGGTGTAATGATTAATAGGGACATATGGGGCTATCTTATTGTGACGAGGTGAATTCTGCGACCGTCGCAAGATGAAGTTATGGAAATTCATTTGCCAAAATTGTTTTTATCAGTCATGAACGAAAGTTGTATTGGAGGATTGAAGGCGATCAGACACTACCCTAGTTGTAACCATAATGTTGAAAACAGTTGCGTTCCAGTACGTGAAGGCAGTTATTCAAAATTTCTTTTTGTCTCGACACCATTTTCTGACGTGGGCCCTTTTCGAGGAACCTCCTGCACAGCTGGATTGCCACCACCCAAATGAAATAATATGCCCTATTTTAGTGAACATTGACCGAGCAAATCCTGCTAACTCAAGTCTTTGGAATTTGTTGAACAGCATCTTAGCCTAGATGTAGTTTGATTCCAGGAAAGCGCTGTCCTCCCCCCCCACTGCGACTGGAATCTACGATTTTCTGCTATTCCCCCCGATGATGCAATGTTAATCATCAATAATAATAGCAGAAAATCGTAGATTCTAGTCTCAGTTGGGGCAGACTTTTTCCTTTCTTTCTCAAATTAAATGAAGTAGTAAAAGGCAAGGCAGAAAAGCAAATATTTACTGACATTTAGACAGAATTTTTGAAACAGTAGCCATGCCATTCTTAGAATTGAAAAGTATGCATAGAAATAAAAAGTATCTCACCTCAACACTCCGGCGTAGAACCACGAATACATCCTCTGCATACATGCATTTTCAATGGAGCTTTGGGTGCCAAGCGACGAATACTGTAATGTCGAAACTGTAAAATTGTATACCTTCCAGAACGGCACTGCTGCTGTTTTAAAATGATGTCGAAATAACAGGTAATTATTAGAAAAAACTATTTTTCACGTTGTCGACATAATTCACCTACCTGTCGATTCCTTTCGTTGTTACAATTCAGCAAATCATAATGAAAACCTGCGCAAACGCTGATTGATTTAAAAAAAATATTAAAACACGTTAAACCACGGCTGTGACGTCACGCTAACTCAACGCTATGCTAAATTTCCGTTAGTTAAGTCCCGTTAACCAACACCGGAAGTGTGCATCGTCGCAAAAAGTGTGGGTTATCAAGTTACCCCACACTTTTGCCGATAACCCACACTTTTTCCAATAACCCGCACTTTTGACACTTTCGGATCACGCGACCGGGAACGCACACACTAACAACCAAATACAGCGTGCAAAAAAAAAAAACGTAACGCAATAAAAACGTGCAAAACCAATTACTTAAAAGGAATGAAATCCCATCCCTGCTAACTCTTATAATTATGTCAGGCCCATATTCAAGCTATTCACTCCGCGTTAACACCCCCCCCCCCGCCTTCTCTCCACAAACTAAAATGCAATGACCTTCATTCATA
>JAHWFP010111477.1:38525-54745 GCA_023313725.1 Lithobius niger
CTCAGACATACGGACACGGCCTTGCTCTGAAAGTCGGAGTCCTACCGTTCAGCCATACGGACATGGCCTTGCTCTGAATGTAGGAGTCCTACTGTTCAGCCATACAGACACGGCCTTGTTCTGAAGGTCGGAGTCCTAACGCTCAACCACACAGACACGGCCGTGTCAGTATGGCTGAGTGGTAGCACTCTGGCCTTGGGTCTCAAAGGCCGTGGGTTCAATCAGGCAGCTTGACATTTAAGTCCAAAGGGTAACGTAAATATAGGTTTTATCTGTATTTATTAATCATCACTTTTTAAGCCCATTTGGCTTTCCGTCCTGTTCATAAGCAGCCGCATGATCGGAGAGCTATGCCAAATCTATGCATGCCAACACTTATTTAGTCTCGTAGTTGGTTATAGATTTTTTTAGCATATATTTTAACGACGCTTGTTTGCAATAAGCCATGTTGTAAACGGATCGAATTCTGAATAGAAAAGTGTCGCAGTTAATCAAAGTAAACAATGTTCCGTCGTAGCATTCGAGGACTGCAGTTAAAGCCAGTGTATTACCATCGCGATTCCGGTATTCGTTTCCTGGCCACAGGAAGTCAGGAAATTTTTTTTTAAACATCTAGATGGTCGAACACCGGAGGTACTTGTATACCAAAACCTGCTCACTCTACCCCGCCAAAGTGGTATCGCCAACAGCGTATAATAAAACACTGTATTCTCTAATTTCTCCACACCTACAAGGCTGATTGGGTAGCCAAATAGACTAAATTTCGAAAACGTTTTTTCTCACCCTTACTTCAACATCAACCTCGATTCTATTTTGTTCGTTTTTTGGAAGCTGGTGTAATGATTAATAGGGAATGGGACATTCTTATTGTGACGAGGTGAATTCTGGGACCGTCGCAAGATGACGTTATGCAAATTTCATTTGCCAAAAATGTTTTCATTAGTCAAGAACAAAAGTTGTATTGGAGATTTGAAGGCGATCTGACACCACCCTAGTTGTAACCGTAATGTTCAAAACAGTTGCATTCCAATACGTGAAGGCAGTTATTCAAAATTTCTTCCATATCTCGACACCATTTTCTGGCGTGGGTCCTTTTCAAGGAATCTCCTGCACAGCGGGATTGCCACCAACCAAATGAAATAATATGCCCTATTTTAGTGAACATTAACCGAACCTATACTGCTAACTCAAGTCTTTGGAATTGTTGAACAGCATCTTAGCCTAGATGTAGCTTGATTCCAGCAAAGCGCTGTCCCCCCCCCCCTCTCCCCGATGATGCAATGTTAATAATCAATAATAATAGCAGAAAATCGTAGGATCTAATCTAAGTTGGAGCAGATGTTTTTTCTTTCTTTCTCAAAATAAATGAAGTAGTAAAAGGCAAGGGAGACAAGCAAATATTTACTGATATTTAGACAGAATTTTTGAAACAGTAGCCATGCCATTCTTAGAATTTGAAAAGTATAAGAAGAAATAAAAAGTTTCTCACCTCAATACTCCGGCGTAGAACCACGAATACAATCCTCTGCATACATGAATGTTTTTCAATAGAGCTTTGGGTGCCAAGCGACGAATACTGTAATGTCGAAACTGTAAAATTTTATACCTTTAAGAACAGGTAATTATTAGAAAGAACTATTGTTCACGTTGTCGACTTAATTTGCCTACCTGTCGATTCCTTTCGTCGGTTCAGAAAATCATAACGAAAACATGCGCAAACACTATTTATTAAAAAAAAAAAAATATTACAACAAGTTATAACGCCACTCACAACCATAATGAGGCCGACGCCATACTGCGAGATCAGAGTGCGACAAGTAAACCTGATTTCGGCCATAACATTAGTAAACGGAAATTATCTCAGGCCGGACAAGTGTTTGGTTGCTGTTTCTGATGTTACACGTTTAGCCGCAGCGAACGCGGTAGCGCGAGCGAGATACGTGATTTTGAAAAAAAAAGTGACCATCATTTTCGTGTCCATAATTTCAACAAAAAAAAATATTTGGTTTCGTTTTTTACCGTAAAATCTGCAATTAGGGTAAATCAAAAAAGGATAGTATTTTTTTTTCCAAATTACGTACCTCGCTCGCGCCACCACGCTCGCTGCGGCTAAACACTTAACGTTAGAAACCGCAAGAAAGAGAACTTGTCCGACCCGAGGTCATTTCCGTTTACTAATGTCCTGGTCGAAATCAGGTTTTCAAGTTGTGCTCTCATCTCGCAGTATGACGTCCGGTCTCACTATGGCTGTGAGTAGCGTTTTAACATGTTTTAATAATTATTAAAAAAAATAAATAAGCATTTGCGCACGTTTTCATTATGATTTTCTGAACTGTAACAACGAAAGGAATCGACAGATTAAGTCGATAGCGTGAAAAGTAGTTCTTCCTAAAAATTACATGAGAAAGCAGAGGTGAAAGCATGGGAGTCACCGGGGACACGTGCCCCTCCCTCCCCAATGAAGTTTGGTGCTCCCACTCTTTTAATGGCACAAAAGGAACAACACGTTTTGTTAACTTGGGAGGATTAAGGTATTTCCAATTGATATTCACACTGTAACTTTTAAGTAACAGGTTAAAGGGTTAAAGCCTTCCCATTCTGTTTCGTTAGCTTCTAAAACACTGCTATACTTTATCTCTAGTTAGCGTAGGTCACGAGCAGCTGTCGGTAAGGTGCACCTCTAAGTGCAGAACCGCAATAAATCAACCACTACCCCTAAAAAGTAGGATTTTGTGGTTATTTTCTGTTAATTTCTTTATTTCTATTTATATTTGTTATATTGCATTACCGAATTTGTGTTATCACCTTAACTTAATGAAGGAAACTTGTATTAATTAATGAATAATATGCCTGTATTTTCTTGTCGCCTCTGGATTGGTGTTCTGGATATGGTGCACCTTTCAGATATCCATTTTCAGTGAGCCTCCGTTCTCAGCTTCAGTTCGTTCATCCTTGCTGGTTGGATTGTTTTGAGAATACAGAATGTCTTTGCTTCAAAATATCTTGAAACCTAATTAAGGCTATGAAGTAATGTATTTGGACACGTTTCTAGGCTTATCGCGGCCCCTTGTTTGGCTCCCCTACAGTGTCCAACTTGTTTTATCCCATATCTTTCTTGTTTACGGCGTGATTTCAGTTCTGTTTCCCTTGTTGAACTGGTGTTATAATCCAAACAAGTTTCTACTTAACTTTATGCCCGTAACTTGAATAGTTTACGAGATACATGTTGGATGGCCTTGAAAACGGCCTCCAAGGTCAGTTTGGGAAACATCAGCCGATTCGACCGCCATAGGTGACTTCCTATATGAGTACGTTGTTGGAAATAACAACGTACTCATATAGGAAATCACCTATGACGAATCCGATGATGGTTCCCAAACTGACCTTGGAGGTCGTTTACAAGGGCATCCATAAACTATTCAGTGTGTAGGAGTTTATTTTGGGTAGACGGGACTGGGCGGTACTTTTGAGCCACATTGTATAGTGCGAATGTGGATAGGGAGGATGTTTTCAGGGCTGCCATTCACTGCCTTCCTTGAATTCGTCGTTCGTGTGTCGCGGCGGTTTGTCGTGGCTACTTCTGGTGTTTATTAACCTTAAATCACCCCTGCACCCAATAGCCATCTGTTCCCCATCATGCCACTATGCCAGACCAATAAGTAGTCTGCTGCATGCAAGTCTCGTCATCGCTAATCTGCCAGAAATCTCACGCCCTACGAAAAATTTGGCAGAGACGTTAAACGATGTGCGAGAAACATAATCTTGGCAGCATATGGACAGACAAGCCTGGTTCTTTTTAGCGCCTGGCGCTAATTCCTCCCAAATTAGGTTTGTAGCAGTTGATCAGCTTTAGTGTTGCTCCCAAGTGTAATTACCGAACAGGCACGAGCTACGACAGATTAACTTTCTTTCAGGTCGTCATTAGTTATGAGCGCGCGTAAAATCCATTACCACCTTCGTGGTCGTAAACCTTTGCGCATCGCGCTTTCTTTCCTTCCCACGAAGCGACCAACCACGTGCGAATCATTCCCGATCAAATTCTTGGCCGTCACAAACATCTTGAACCCTCGTTGGGAGAAGAAACAGGCCTTACGGTGTTATTTCCTCAAAGGAAAATGAGGCACGGACTATAAGTGTCGTGCCGAGGGGGCGTCGGACGAACGTCTAACTGGAAAATCGTCTAATGGGACAATTGTCTAATATGCAGCGATTGTCTATTAATTGTCTAATATCTGTATAAATAAAAAAAAAAACCTGGAAATTCATCTAAATGGAATATCGTATAATGGATAATCTTATAACGGATAAAAGTCTAACTGGATAAAAGTCTAACTGCAGTTTCTGATGTTATATGTGTAGCCGCAGCGAGCGCGGCAGCGCGGGCGAGGCAGGGCATTAGACGATTTTCCATTATACGAATTTCCATTGAGACGATTTTCCATTCTACGAATTTCCTGTTAGACGACTTTCCGTCTGTTATACGGTATACGTTCTTCCAATTATGCGATTTTCCAGTAAGTCGATTACCCCTCGCCCCGTGCCGGGGGGGGGGCGGGGACGGCTTCCCAGGACCTGAGATAAAGGGTAAAACTGAACCACTGCAAGCATTTCTTCCCCCCTCCCCCCGAAGATTGTCGTTCGTACTCGTTTGTTGCAAGTTCATGGTACTTATGGTAGATACACGGACTCAGCTACCGTCTTTCTGGGTACAAGTTCAGTGTCCCCCTCAAAAGGAAAAAAAATGAGAACCTGAAACAACAACAACTGCAACAACCAGTGTATTTTTTTTTGGCTGTGAAGAAGATTTTGAAAATATGCCTTACATAAGCCGAGTCCAAAAAATATATTGTCCAAAAAATGCAGAATTGACTGAAAATGCGTTGTTGCTTTCGGTAGGATTTTCTCAAACTCTATTTTCATTTCTTGTATCCCTCCCAAACAAAACTCTTGGTTTGCCACTCAATGGAGTGCTTACACATGAAGGAATTTTTTTGGGAGGTGTATAGAAAATGAAAATGGGACGTGAGAAATTCACGCCTAAAAGCAATGATCACAGTAGTTACAATCACAAGGGTGAATGGTTGCAATTGTTGCAATCACAAGGGTGAATGGTTATAATCGCAAGGGTGATGGTTATTTTCACTCAGGTGATTGTGCGATTCTGTTCTTATCCCAATAATAATTTACCGACACATTCACATATTTGGCACATATTTGTTAAGGTGAATAGTCACAATCGTTCCAATCACACGGTTGAATGGTGACAACGGTTGCAGTAGTTATCAAACAAGACGGAGAGCCAAATGGGGTCGAAAAGGGTTTGAATAAAAACGGATGCAAACCTATTTACGTTGCCTTTTGGACTTAAATGGCACACTGCGTGAGCGGGGAATAGAACCCACGACCTTTGAAACCAAATACCGAGGTCCTACTGCTGAGCCAAACTGACACGGCCTTAAAAGGAAACGTCCATAGGCAGCATTTAACACGCACATGTATACGTGTAAACATGAATCTTTCCAGTCGTCACTGGAGGGACGCTTGCTTGCCCGCCACACACACCAGTGACACACACCTATGTGTGTTCCTTTCGGCTTCACAGGTGTGTGGCGCACAAGCAAGCATCCCTCCACTGGCGATTGGAAGACTGCATGTTTAAAAAAAAAAATCGGCATGTGGGCAATTTGTACGGAGGGTGTCGCCCTCGGGTGACAAAATGTGGCAACTACATAAATTAATCGCATCAGCGACACCATGGTTTTTCGATCAGCGTCTTTTGGGTAAATGAAACTAAAAATCGAAGATTCCCAATCTTTACCCTAAGACAATGATCGAAAAACCATGGCGTCGCTGATGCGATTAATTTATGTAGTTGCCACATTTTGTCATCCGAGGGCGATACTCTCCGTAAAAATTGCCAACGTGTCGTTTTTTTTTTGTTTTTTTTTAACGCTAAGAAATAGCTTAACTGTGGCTGAGTGATATTTTTAAAAACTATTTAAGAATAATTTTATAGATAATAAAAATATGTCACCAAAATTTACGTAAAAATTTAAATTATTATTTCGAAAACCGCCACTAGCTGTCAATAGATGTCGCGTCTCTCCGTACAAAAATGCTTGCACAAAAATGAGGAAACGAACCATACGTAGCGGCCATTTTGTCTTCCCCCCCCCCCCCCCAAATGTCGTACTAGCCGTGTTTCTTGCTGCTAGCTACGAGAATGCAAAGGCGAGTTGTTGCGCAAACGCGCCCTTACAGTCGCAATGGTCCCCAACGTAACATGACAGAAGGGTTACTATAGTGCACCGCTTGATAAGGATTGCAGAAGCAAAGACAACATGGCGATGGAAATCGTAGCTTAAGACGGCCCACATTGGAGTTGAAAGATGCCAGCAAATAAACATTGCGCTGTCGCATGCTGCCTAAACATTTCGTGGTATTTTTACCGACCGCATGTGGCAAATGTTATCTAACACAATGCACCTTCTCGACGCTTTTGTTCTGCCTCGCTCTCCTTATTGTTGTTTGACGGCCATTTTTAAGCTGCATGCATGATTGCAACCAACGTACGGAGGCTTATTAGGACAACAACAACTATTTTCTACACGCAAAAAACTTCTATGAAACCGGACCAAGATGGTCACTGGCACGGGTGTAGTTTACGATATATCGTCTTAGGTTGTAGTTCGTCGTTGCTGATGTTGAAAAGCCGAAGTTCCGGTTTCACGAAAGTTATGTGTGTGTAGGAAAAATTTTGTTGTTTATCCCAACAAGCCACCGTAGTAACAACACACGTTTCCTCCCGTTTGTTTGCCAAGCATACCGTTTGTGGGGAAGGGCCCGGTGGGTGAAGGGGCAGGGGGTTTATCTCCGGGAATGAGCAGGTTGATGGTCTTTCCAGGGTTGCGGCGGAGGAGGGGTGTGATGATACGGTTCCGGTGTCGTTACTGAGAGCCAGTCATCCAGCGCTGCGAATGTGGCTTATGGCAGAATGGGATAAGGAGTAGGCCGCTCCCACTACTGGCCGTGTTGTGTACGCTCTTCAGCCTCGCTGTTCTCTGCAGTCTCCATTAGATGGCATGTCACTTGGAGCTTGTAGGGTACTGTTGCGCCTCTGTTCGGGTCACTCGTTGCTCGCAGCCCACCGGCATAGGATGGGGGTGGTCTCTGTCTCCTACATGTCCGAGCTGCGGACGATCACAGACTCCGAAGCACTTCTTGCTTGAGTGTGTGGCACCCAATGGCTCTCGGGCTCGCATGTTTGGTGCGGCGCGTGCAAGACCGCGTCAGGACAAATTCCTCACTCTTCATCGGAATAAGGCGGCGGCAGCCGAACGGTTGCGAGCTGTGGTGTCCTTCGTCAATGCGTCAGACGTGATGGTGTGAGCTCCTGTGCTACGTTTTCCCCTGGCTCCTCCTAGCTCCTCTAGTTGTTCCCTGTTCCACTCTGTCCTGGTGTGTTGGTGTTGTCGGCGGTGTGTGTGGTGTAGTGCTGGGCTAATGTGGTGTAGGGGGTGCATGCAGGAAATTGCTGTATTGCGTTGTGGATGAGTTGTAATTTTGTATAAGGGCGCATGGCTTCGGGCCCTTGCCCTGAATAAATCAGTTCAATTCCGTTTGTACCCCTAGTTGGCGATGACGTCACTACACAAAACTACTGATTGTTGCTTTCCATAACAGTATGCTCCTCCCATAACGAAGTGAGGTTCAACTGAGTGAACCGATCCGATTGAACGGTCGAAGGTCCCTGGCGTGTTGCATCGTTTTTTCATGCTATTTTACTGTTGTTCCCATATTGTGTTCTTGTTCTTGCATCGTTGGTGCATTGTTGCTATGGACGACTTACCACGGGCTCAGACGCACTAACCGATTACATTGTTAGATTTTTGTTAACTAAATTCAGTTTCCATCTCTTCCCCTTTGCCTTCATTTTCCAGATTTTTTTAAGACACCTAATCTTTTCATTTTTGTGCCGCCCTTCTTCTCTTTTCCGCACTTACTTCCTACGGCCGCGTCCCGTTTCGCCAAATCCCGTTTCGTCGAACCCCATTTTGCCAAAAAGAAAGCAGATTAAAAGCTTTTTGCCTAAAGGACAAATCACGTGTTGTCAAATAATTACGTTATGCCAAATACCGTTCATGAAATTTTAAGCACACTTGGGCGTTATTCATGTATAATGGTCAAGCATTTATACTATACAAACACCCGTTTCGCAGAATAATTTTTTATTCAAATTTTTATTTTATCAAATTACGTGCCTCGCTCGCGCCTCCGTACTCGCTGCGGCTAGACGTATACCATCAGAAACCGTATCTAATCACGAATTCCTTCCAATTAGGCATGCATCTTTAACTTCTGCAATGTTAAATTTGTAAAGAACATTTTGATTTTGTGAAACGAGATTCTGCAAAACGTGAATTCCCGTTTGGGAAAGGGTAACAATCATGTGTATAACCAAGTAATCTTAAAAGATAACCTTGGCTGTTGGCATTAACTTTGGCCTTGTGACGACCAAGCATTCCAACCAATGTTTAAAGTACACATTTTTCCATCTGTATTGCCAGTTTTCAAAACGAAAATGAATCAATTGCTCTTATTCTACCCAAGATTGTCTCTGTTAAATGTTTTCCTCAAGTTCAAATCATCATTGCGTAGGAATAAGGTATTAAATTTCGTTGGCCTAAAATTGTATCAGATTAGATTTGGCGAAAGGTAAAGGGGTTTTGCCCTTTAGGCAAAAGTTTTAAATCTGCTTTCTTTTTGGCAAAACAGGATTTGGCGAAACGGGACTTCACCCTCCCTAGTACCCTCCCTTCTTGGTGCCTCCGTCTTTAAACGACTTTTGGATTTTCATATATATTCCACTGAATTGGGATTTTGGACTTTGTGTATCTGTTTATCTGTGCGTCTGCGTTTGTCAATTTGAAACACTATGACGTTCGGAACTTTTTTCTGATAAATATTAGGACAAGAGAGCTTTGGGGCCACAAATTCACGGGTTCGAAGATGAAATTCCTACCTCAAAACATTTAGGGTTTGGGGTCGAAATTCAAAGTAGAGCACTGGGAAGAAATCATATAAGTGCAGCCAGCAGCAAAGCACTGCTCTGTGGAGCACTGGGCAGATATCATATAAGTGCATCAGCAAAGCACTGCCATGTGGATGGCGCATGAGGAGGAAATTCATACAAGTTTTTGCCCGGCGAATATATTATCGCATCTCTTGCTTGACTGAATAATTGTAATCTTCAGAACTCAGTTATGAATATGCCCACTTTTAAATAATCCGAATTTGTCCGGATTGCTATTTAAATGTAGGCATATAACTGAGTTATGAAGATTACAATTAATCGACCGAGGAAGAGATG
This sequence comes from Lithobius niger, assembly GCA_023313725.1. NCBI lineage: Eukaryota > Metazoa > Arthropoda > Chilopoda > Lithobiomorpha > Lithobiidae > Lithobius > Lithobius niger. The sequence continues at coordinate 47,896 of JAHWFP010111477.1, forward strand.
CGATAATAAATTAGTTTATTTTCTATATTCACCGGGCAGAAACCTATATGAATTTCTGCCCAGTGCTCCACAAGGAAGTGCTTTGCTGATATGCTTATATGATTTCTGCCCAGTGCTCTACTTTGAATTTCTACCCCGTGACTGTATGTTGTTACCCTTACGACGTCACGCGTGTTAGCACGAAACTTCCCTAGAAGGTTTTTAAACCTCAGGTATGGTAAAAAAATAAATTGTTTATAATTTGAGTACGCGTAAAAAAAGGAAGTTTCAGAGATTAAACTAAGCAAATAAAATTGTATTAAAAAGGTTATTAAAACAACATATGACACGCCAGATCAATAACATAATGAACGACGACAGTTCTTCCAATCTGTGTTGTGCGTTTGTCTGCAACTTTTTCAAACTTGACGTGAGTTATCGGGAAATTCTATACGTCTCTATCCTTGTGAGACATTTCGACAAACCCTTTTAACCGCCAGCTCCTTAAATTATTGAATTACGCACATGTTTGCTGACGAGTATTAGAACGGCGTCCAGGATTGGGTACTAGTGACGGCTAAGTTCTTATAAATTCCACCTGGAGATGCCGTAGTGGCATGTATACAGTTACATTCGGCCACAGCTCGCTTTGGTTCAAAGAGCTATCAAAACCGGAGCATTTACTTTGAAGCACGTAAATTCAAAAGTCGTAATTATTCGGGGAGCCGTGTGAATTTGTTTACGCATTTATTTATAAGTTTTGCAACCCCATAAATTGGGTCTTAATATACGGCCTGCGTTGACATTCATGTTCCTTATTGCTGTTTTGCTGGGAAGCCTGCCATCATTTTCCAAGCACTTAAAGTAATTTTTTTTTAATTCACATTTTTCTAGCCTACGTTGACTTAGTTGCCGCTGAGCAAATTTATATTTTTTAATATTTCAGTTAAATAGTAATTTCTTTTTTCTGTTTCCTTTATGACGTCGTGAATGAAACACTATTTATTGCCATTTTCCAGTCACCAGATTTCTTCCAGACGTACCCGTATGAGGTTCTGGTGGCGAACCGAAATAAAAAAAAAAACCGGAAGGAAAAAAAAAATTTTTTGGGGGGGGGGGGAGGGCGGGAGGTATGGTAGGGGAACCCTGCTTAATCTCAATACTTAGCCTCCTAAGTGTGCACAAAAAGGATTTTTTTCTTTCTCATTAATTCCAGAGAAGGGAGGCACCACTCACTACTTGACGTAGACGGTATGTTTCTGTGGCTCAGTGCCGCAGCTGGCTTTTCCCAAGGAGGGGTGCAAGGGCAAAATGTTGGGCCCCTCCTCAACAATTAAATAAATTCAGGGGTAAAGTGACTACCAACCCCAAACAAAACGTAGTTAATTTTATCTTTGGGCCCTCAACTGGTGACTTTTGGGCCCCCTGCCTCCTGGGCCCGGGTGCCTTCCACCCTTTGCACCACCTCTAATTGCGACACTGCTGTGGCAGACAGCACATTTGTTGAAACATTTGTTCGAACCTTGAGAAATCGGTGCGTTACATGTGTTTACAAACACCTGCACAAACATGTGCTAGCCGAACCATTATCACATTCATTATACGTTTGTTTATTCCCTAATGTGTTTTGGTCATAGCTCGTGCTATTGTGAACCGATTTAAGCTGTTTTCTGCGTTCACCATGAATTGATTGCCCGCACATATCTCAAATTGGGACCAATGCCCTATTCGTAAAGGAACCGTAATTAGAAAATTTTTTCATTGGGGGAGGGGGGGGTGCGGGAGGAAACACCTCTGGATGATCTCAATACGTAGTCCCCTCCGTGGTGACCAACGATCGATGATTGTTTGGTAGCTAAACCAAATCATGAGGCTGCCAAATCCATTGGGTCGACGCTTTTGTCCCACTCTGTATGTATAAATTACATACATACATAAATATAAATTATAAATTACGTAAATAAATTAATATATATAAATATATATGTTTATATATTTTCGCTCAGCTGCAACTAAGTCGGCGTAAGCTACGAATATATAATGTTTCGAATTAAATTCTCTTTAAGAATGATCTCATTTACGCTTTTTGAGAATATTAGCACGGCCGGCACGCAGTGCTTATTAGAATTCTTTTGCGCACGAGAATTTCCAAAAACTGGACCGGAGGCGGAGGAGCGGATAACAACATGAAAATGTTACATGTAACAATGGTGCAATAAAGACGTGAGGCGCACAAGATCGGGTATAGAGACCACTTTCATTCACATTATTGATTAGTTGAGCTTAAAGACCTGAAAGTCAAACGCTCACTATCTACAACTTAATCTAGTTCTTAACCTAATCCTTAACCTAAGCCCCGATTTACAGTTCTATACCCAGTACATGTCTACCACCTACTACTCAAACCGCTTTGTCTGCCTACAGAACAACACAACCTGTCGTAGTGAGACACAAGCCGCTGGATTGTGCGGGGAGATACCAAGAAACTCCTGCAGATCGCAGCCCCAATTTAACACACGGTGGCCGAGCCCAGTGATGACAGATCAAGAGAAAGTGCGCTTGAGATCACTCGAACAAGAAGTAACAATGCTTCGGCACGGGGAAAGTAACATTGTCGTCGTATCTTGTTCATTCCTGAAATAAACTGTTAACTCTTTGTTGAGAACCAAAGAGAAACGGTCCTGATTTTCTCTTAAATCTTCAAGATTTAAACCGTAGGATGCAATGCCCTTAATTTTGAGTGGCCTCAAAATTGGGCGGCCGACACGACTGAATGACTTATTTAGTTCTTCTTATTTAGTGCGGGCTTCGGGAAGCCAGTTGATTTGTTTCCGCGATTGTTTGCCACAATATTGCATCTGCCTGCAATAATGCAAAAGCAACTGCCCATCAAAATGACACATGCTACATCAAGACATACGCTAGTGCGTTACCATAGAAGAATAGACATGGCACGAAGGTTAGGCGGAACATGAACCAAATTATGCATTTCTAATGCTTAGCTTTTCGCAAACAAATTTGGGTGAATACTAGATAGTGTAAACGCTGTACAAATGGTAGACCAGACCGTAGCAATTATAATAAAAAAGAAGTGAAAAAAGCCAACAAATTAACTGAACAAAAAACGAATTCGCCGTTTAGAAAAAAGATTAGAGCTCGTATCCCTATACTCACAGCTGTCAAGGAACACGAATAAAAACGGATTAGAGTTCACTCGAACGTAACGAACTATAATTTGAACTCCATTTCCAGGGAACAAGGATTGTGACATGCCAGCCTCCATGCACACGCATGCATAAACATCACTAATAAAACATTTGTTTTATTTGTGTGTGTGTGTGTTTTTTGTGTGAAATCTCCATTCGTTTTGTTTAAACGAATGGAGATTTCACACAAAAAAACACACACCCAAAAATAAAACATATCCACGTACATGAAAGAGAACGAAAACATAAACCCACAAACACATGCAAAACAGAGGCCATAAACAGCAAAACGCATACAAAATTGAAAGATTAAAAATACATACACAGAATGAACGCGTAATTACTCACACGAACATGAACTTGAACTAAAACAAAAACCATAAACATGCAAACTACAAAAAAACACTGCCCTAAATAGTCAAAAATTGCAAATGCACACAAAATACACATTATATTCACACAATTCACACTTCAAATGTAAAACGAAGACAAATTAAAAAAAAACACCTGTATAATACACAAATTAAGTGCATGCACACGCACAAACATTAAACATTTCAAATACAAACAGTGTTCAGTTTCTGACGTAACCATTGAGTAACACGAATCCTACTTCCCTGGAGTAGTTCGTTGCGTTCGAGTAAACTCTAATCCATTTTTATTCGTGTTCCTTGACAGCTGTGAGTATGGGGATAAGAGCTCTAATCCTTTTTTGTTCAGTTAATAAGTTAGTGGCTTAAAATGGCGCCCAAGTTATTTTTTTTTTTGGTCGTATCTAACCGGTTTTTCAGATAGATGACAACCTTGTTGCGATTATTCTTCATTATTCAATTTTCTTGAAAAAACGCCATATCTAAGTTTTAAAAAACGATGATGACTTCAAATAATGACGTTGAAAAACTGTTTTGGGCTTGTAACTTCTAATTCGTCCACCAAATTTAAACGAACCTGTTAATAACAAACACTCATCAGAATTATATTTTCAAGGAGATCGTAAAAACAACCGATCTTAGCCAAGGTTAATACACTCGGCTAAGAAAAATTGTGCTTAACGCTTCGAATCACGAAGTAACTACAACTCCTTTTAATCTTTTAAGAGAAGGTCGGTGTAGGATTCGAACCGCCCTTCAGTTGGTTTTGAGACGACGCAGCAGCAATCTTCAAATTTTCATTTAACATCTAAAGTATATTGTTCAGGGCGGTTGACCTTGGCGGCCTCATAGGACTGACCTTGGCGGCCTTTTCCTGGTTGAATGATATCACTATACCATCAAAAACCGAACCTTTTTTGGAAAATTGGTGGCTTCTCTTATACCACTGTTGTTTTTTAGTGGATATTACAACTTTCATAGGACTGTGAACATACAAAAGGTCACAACGTCTTATCTTCATCTTTACCTTTTTTTTTTCTGGAGGAATTTTATGTCTCTGACCTTTCACACTGATATGTTCGCATTTGCCATTGCCCAATTAGCTGCAACATCAGCCAAATGTCCACGCTTTGGTTTATAGCATGTCCATGCTTCTCATTTTAAGTTCTTCAAGTCTATTTTTGTCCACACTTGCCAACACTGATGTACTGTAGAGTTCACGTACAGGAGGAAGGCGTCAGTACCGCATCTATAGCCTTTCTCAAAGGGTGAGGGAGGGGGAGGGGTTGCAAGGGTAAAATGTAGGGTCACCAAAAACGAAACAATTTTAGGTGCAAGGTTGTAGCTTATTTTATAGTAGTTTTTATACAAAAATATGGACCCCCGACTTTGAATTTAGGTGCCCCTTGTCTCCTGGGCTAGGATGGCTCGCACCATTTCTACCCGCCCTCCCCCTTAATTGCGGCACTAGAAGGAGCGGTAGGCCGAAAACTGTTCAGCAATCTAAGTTTCCCCTTTATGACCAGGGTTCATCCTATGCCATATTAGTGTTACTCGAGGCGAGCTCTAAAATCCTGTGGCGCAATGTAATGGCGTTGCTTCACCACACTATAACCAACGCCAGTCAAACAATAACTATGTTTTCGCGCCTTCAGAGCTACGAAGCCTGGGCTTTTAACGTTGTTTGTTTTGCTCGTGTTTTGCTCGTAAATCGCCGCGTGGGGGAAGCTAAACGTTGCCACTCTTTTGTTTGACTTTTGACGGATCCCTCCCGAGAATGACCGGTTGGTTCGAACGACTTCCGGAAGTCGCGAGTGACGACCTAATTGGTCCCAGCAAGACCCAGCAGCGCCCGCCTGCGCCGGTTATTTAGTCTACAAAATGAGAAAAATTATGCGGAAATGGTGCTCAAGCGAGGGCACGGAGAGGAACATAAACACGCTTCTTCAAAGTTTAATTTTGTCACGAAAATTAGAACCGTGCGCGCGCGCGAATGTACCAAGTAAAAATGTGCGTGAGGAGAGCAAAGAAGGGGAGAGTAAGTTAAATGATTTGAGCGTCATTCGCTAAATTTCTTCACTAAACGCTTAAACGCGAAAAGGACAGTTTTACGTCGTTGGTATTTAGGCAATTTAACAGATTTTTTCCTCCTCCAGGTACGATTTTTGGACGTTTTCTGCCAATACGAGTCGACTCAAACTTGGGTTCAAATTCGAAGGTCTTCTAGTAAACAACTACATTCGTGACACCAGTAATAACAAGGTGGTGTCGCATCCAAAATAAGCAAACACCACAAGATCTCAATCATTGGAACGGAGCTCCGCTATGATCACACCCCATCACTGCGCAAAAACCACAAGGTCTATCCAAACCACAGTTTGCATGTATAGGTCGGGTGCCTGGACTAGGTTTGGACTTTGGGCGAACTGGGTAGCTGGTTCGAATCCGGGTCATGCCACTCCGAGAAAACGTAAGTGAATAAAGGTGGCTTACTGAACTACGTTATTTCTAGTGTCTGATTTTCGCTGTTGGCTTATTTTCCAATTTTCCTTAATGGACTAGGTTTATAAACCAAATAAACTCTTAATCGACATGGGGTTTAAGAGCTATCAGGGTGATAAAACGGGAAAAGACATGAGCCAAGAGGGCCAAGAACCAAGACACAAGGACCAAACAACAGCGATAGACCCGTGGCCGTGTCAATTGTTAAGCCGATGCCGTGGCTTCTTGTTAAAGGCGTGTTTTACAAGATCCACACAACAACGAAAGAGCCTTGGCCGCGTCAGTTGCTAAGCAGAGGCCGTGTCTAATAATTGTTAAGGTGTGTTTTACAAGACCCAAACAGCTCCGGCGCCATGTCCTCCCGGATGGGTGCGCGTCAAATCGTAAAGAAGCCAAACAACAACGATAGAGCCGTGGCCGCGTCATCTGTTGAGCCGAGGCCGTGTCTAATTGTTAAATGCGTGTTTTGCAAGAGCCAAACAACAATGAGAGAGACGTGTCTACTTGTTAAAGGCGTGTTTTAACAACTAGAGAGCCGTGGCTGTGTCAACTGTCTACTTGTCTTTGACTGTATTGAGCTTAAAGATCCCGGAGCTCATGCACTCAGACTAACCTACTTAACTTCTTAACCTCACCTAAAACTGAAACAACTGAAAACAACAACTAAAACAACTTGAACAACTAGAGTATAAACAACAACGAGAGAGCCGTGGCCACGTCAATTGTTGAGCCGATGCCGTGTCTGCTTGTTGAAGGCGTGTTTTACAAGAGCCTAACAACAACGACGGAGCC
>JAHWFP010111480.1:0-11993 GCA_023313725.1 Lithobius niger
CCGCGATTTGAAAAAGGAGAGAGAGAGACTGAGCGAGAGAAAAGAGTCATACAATGAAAAAGGGAAACGATGCAAAGCAAGATAAAAAAAACTGCGATTTGAAAAAGGAGAGAGACTGAGCGAGAGAAAAGTCCTACAATGAAAAAGGGAAACTGCAATGCAAGATATTAAAAAAAAAACCGCGATTTGAAAAAGGGGAGAGAGAGAGACTGAGCGAGAGAAAAGAATCCTACAATGAAAAATGGAAACAATGCAATGCAAGATATTAAAAAAACCCCGCGATTTGAAAAACGAGAGAGAGAGAGAGACTGAGCGACAGAAAAGAGTCCTACAATGAAAAAGGGAAACAATGCAAAGCAAGATAAAAAAAAAACTGCGATTTGAAAAAGAAGAGAGAGAGACTGAGCGAGAGAAAAGAGTCCTACAATGAAAAAGGGAAACAAAGCAATGCAAGATATTAAAAAAAAACGCGATTTGAAAAAGGAGAGAGAGAGAGAGAGACTGAGCGAGAGAAAAGAGTCCTACAATGAACAAGATGCACTAACACTGCATTAGTAATTCGACGTGTCGTTAAAATCTGAATGCGTGGTGTACTGTAGAATATCTACTATATTGCACATTATATTAAAACAAATTGTCTCGTAACTTTTGCTACTACGATACGGCAAACGAGCCAGAATCTTGTGTGCGACGATGCAATCACTGACCAGATAAGTTTTCATCGGATGCTGATATTGGCTTTCTTACAAAAAAACAAACTGAAAGCTTCGTTGTTTTACAGTTTCCCGTTCCCTTTGTTCTTGTTCATCAGACTTTTACATTTTTAAAATCTTCGAACACCATATTTTCATAAATTCAGCAGGTAATTTGATGGGGGGGGGGGATAAATCGTATTGCGCTGAGGGTATGTGAGGTTGACTACTTTAAATTTATTTACACTTTTTTGGTGTATTAACAAAAGTTTAAATATTCACACGAAAATTGTGACAAAGTCCACATTGAATATAACACTGCAATTTCATGTGGCCAATTTTTGTTAGGCTACTCAATACAAACTACTTGTTTTACTAGCGTTTTATAATTATCTTTATTATTATTTTTTGTAATTTTAAATCTGTGGGTAAAACTAATGTCGAGCCAATAAAACTTAACGTGAGTCTTCCTGTTACGGATTAAAAAAAAATCTGAAAGTCAGAGGCCATTAGGAATATCCCACCCTTCCATCCCTCTGGCCAGTCAGCCATTGTGAGAACAGGACATCATTCGATTTGCTCACTCGTTCAATAGGAAACAACACCACACATACGCGTAATAAAATACTGTAATATATCGCACCCGAAAAGCAGGGAGGATAGTGCAGTAATTAACAGCAAAAGTCTATGCGCGCATCGCATTCATTGTACCGTCCAGATTCAATCATAGCAATCCGGTGTACCATCCAGATCACCGCAAAGGTAAGTGACGACTCACTTTGTATTGTTCTGCGCGAAAAGAGAGGAGCCATCTCGACGTATACGTTAGCCTCTAACCGACCGCAATGTTGATAAGCTGACTTGTCGAAATATGCAGTTACACGCCGCAATTTTTCGTATGATCGGCGTTGAGCGCACACCTTTACGCTGAGGCAGGGCTGACGTTAGCCACTGATCGTGTACTATCGGGCGACGGTTTTTCGCAGAAGGACCTTCTTAGAGGTTAGCGAAGTGTTTTACTCAAAATCTAATTTTTTTTTAGCATAATACGTTTTGAGCTTCTACACTGCAACTCTCCACCACTAGACTTTAAGTTCCTCGGATCATAATTGCACAAATGTGTCTGGTTTTTGAAGAGATGTCGCTGACGTAATCGCCTACCCCCGTTTTTTGGCCACAACCGCATTAATTCGACGTGTGACACGTCGAATTAAAAAAGGAAAAAATGCAAAGCAATAAGCGATAACAATGCACTTAATAAATGGCATCAAGCCAAACTGTCAACAGTTTCAGTCAAGTCAAAGCCATGGTATCGGCTTAGCCAACAGAACATACAGTACGACTTGTTATTGTTGTAAGGAAGTTATTAGAAAGATTAAATCTTTTTTTTTCTCTATCTTACTGAGCTTCACGTAGCCTAAAGACGTTCAAATATTTATATATAAATATTTATAAATAGTAATTGGGCAGAGAGGTACAAATAAATATACACAAATCACTGTAAATTAAATAAAGGAAAGAGGAAAACAAACTAAACAACGAAAATCATACACTAGAAATAACGTAGTACAGTAAGCCACCTTGATACACTTACATTTCGCCGGAGTGGCATGACCCGGATTCGAACTGGCAACCCAATTCGTCCCCAGATCACTGACATGGCGCCTTTATCGCTCTGGCCGCTTCTCCACGGGTTACAATCCCTCGACAATTTTCTCTTCCGTAAAATTTACGAACTCGTTTTGGTAAACAGCAATGAGCTGAACCCGATTCACTTTCCAACTGCGTGAATGGGGATGAATTTTGTGCACAGCCGCCGAATATGACAAGATTTGTTGTAAATGTCAAAACGGAATGCCATTTGCTGAATCGGTTCTGCTCTGAAATTCTACAACGGAAATCAAGACGATTAATGGGGCCCCAGGACGAACGAGAATTTCCAGGAGAAGAATGACGGTCAAAAACACCTTAAATTTCGGGAAAGCTATTCGCCAAGTGGTGGACGGATACAACAACACTGAGGAAAGCGTCATTGGCGTTCAACAAAAATTCAAGTGCCCCCCCCCCCGCCACTTAGATTTTAGCTGTATGCCAGTAACGCTATCCATGGAGGGGGGGGGGGAGGAGGGTAAACTGAGAAATACTGAACTGGCCGTGTCAGTATGGCTGAGCGATATATGGTAGATAATAGATGTCGGAGGTTCAATCGCACTCAGGCAGTCTGACAATTAAGTCCAAAACGTAAGGAAATTTTTTTTTAATCTCACGTAGCCGATTTCCATATTGTGTATATTTAGACGTATTTTGTGTATTTTTTGTGTATATTTAGACGTATTTTGTGTATATGTAGTCTAGCGGCCAAGGGAAACAATCGTGCATTTCCGGAAAAAAGAATGAAATTTTGAGAACTTATTTTATAGATCCAGAACAACATTTTTGGATATGGTGCCCACTGACGACACTTCCGGTTTAGCGTCATGACGTCATCAAAGATGGCCACCACATGATTTAACCCTAAAAAATGTGTATCTCTGCAACCAATTAACCAATTTTAATTTTTTATAGCTCGTTGGAAAGATAAAATTATAGCTAACCAAAAATGTCCTATGACACAATAACACAACTCGCACAGGTTAAGTGGTACGGCCTCTGGAATGCGATATTGTGTGAAATGTTGGAATAGACACGAAATATAACTATTTAAAACATCACGTTGACATCGAAACGTATGATGCCTAAGTGAAAACTGCGCATCCTCTTTCAAAATAATACAACAACGGAATGAACAAGAATTTTAAAACTCAACTGTTTGTCGATCAGAATGTCATGTCAGGTTGTCGCTGCTAGTCATAACCAGAACCTGACGACTAGCCCAAAATGGACATGCCTAGCATGCTTAGGAAAGTCTGAAAGGTGTTGATATATTCTTGCCATCAATCCTTACCGAAATTGTTTATATTAGACAGGGACCGTCCTACACCCATTTAAAGGTGAAGTGATAATGGCGTAGCGGCAAAACCATATGGTGATTTTCGAATTCGAAATGCTCTTGCAAGCTCTGTAATAGCCCGAAATAGACATCAATCCTAATTGAAATTGTTTATCTTAGATAGGGACTGACCAACGACCATTTAAAGATGAAAAGGTACTGGCATAGTGGCGAAAGCATACGGTGATTTTCGAATTCGAAATGCTCTTGCGAACTCTGTAATAGCCCGGAATAGACATGATTATGACTTTCTGAAAGGTGGAGATACATTCCTTTCATTAATCCTAACAGAAGTTGCTTAGTTTAAATACAAATACAAATAATAGCATTACAATGGGACTTTGAAATTGAAACTAGTCACTCCACCAATTACAGCTACACCTTCAAACAGGCGTAGGACGGTCCCTATCTAAGCTAAAAGATTTCGGTTTAAATTGGTGGAAAGAATAGATCCCCATCTTTCAGAATACCCTAAGCATGACCGTTTCGGGCTATTTAGAGAGCTCGTAAGAGCACTTTGAATTCGAAAATCAATGTACGCTTTCGCCGCTATGCTGTTACGTACCTCCGCGCCTTTAAAAGGGAGTAGGACGGTCCCTATATAAGTTAAACAATTTCGGTTAAGATTTGTGGAAAGAACAGATCCCCACCTTTCAGAAAATCCTAAGCATGTCCATTTAGGGCTTTAGAGGGCTTGCAATAGCATTTTGAACACGAAAATCACTATAACAGCCAATTGAAAAAAGGAGAATTCGTGCAAATTAAGGGTGATACAAATACGATTTTGGGGTTCAAGGTTGATTTTATGTAAAAATGTATATCACCTTTGTTGTCAAGAATTGTGTGCTGAACATTTTTGCTTCACATTATGATTTTGATTTGTTGAGGTTAAGGAGTTACAACAACAACAAAAAAATCGTTTTTAACCGCAGTTAACCTGTTACCATAACTATTTTTTTCTAGTTGCCCTTCATGTGCATCCATACCAAATTTCATGCTTTCACAGACTGAACAATTCAACCCCCTAGCCACTATACTATATTGAATGATGTGCAGTAACAATTCATCTTGTAATAATTCGGCGATGGTACCATCTTTTTAACATTGTTAGGACTTGTTGGAAAGGGAATAAAATTTGGAACAATTCGTACGATAGGGCCTAGGGCTGAATGTTTTTTATTAGCTTGTTTGGCTGTTATTTTAATTCAAATGTGATATTACCTGTTGAAAATCACTTATAATTTACATTTTATGAGCTATACCCCCTAACCTGTCGAAGCTCTGTTAATATGTCATAGGATGTTATTTGTGGCTTACAAAATTATATTTTCAACAAGCCATAGAAAATCGAAATTGGTCTGCTGGCTACCGAGATACATCTGTTGACATTAGACTCTACAGTGTATCTGTAGCGGCCATCTTTGATGACGTAATGAGGGTAAACCGGAAGTCATATATGTGGACACCATATCCAAAATTGTTCCATTTGCCATAGTAAAGATATTATGAAACTGTCATGCTCTTTTCGAAAAGTGCACGATTCGCTTAAATTGTGGCACTTAGCCGCTTAGCTGATACAGGATAATGAGGCGGCAGACTTGGTAACGAATGTTGCACCTGCCCAACAGACTGCAATATTAGAAAGTAAGCCGAAGGTCGAATTTAATGATGAGGAAGCAAAGGAGACAATTCTTGATAAGCCACAAACGTTAGTTAATAAAGAGACTATTGTGGCCAAACGGGATGTAAACAAAGAAAAAAAAAGAGAAAAAAAAAGTTGCCAAAAGTGAAAGGCTTGGTTTAATGACAGCTGGATTTGGGGAATTGCTGGCTGTTGAAACGAATGAATTGCAACAAGGACAGTTGCTTGACTCGAGTTTAGAAGGGTGCAATTGCATCGGAAATTAAAGGTACATGCCTGTTTTGGAAAGATGGAGTGTTAAAAAGGAAATGGGCATCGGAAAATGGTAGAAAATTGTATGGTCAGGTGGTTGCACCACAGGCTTTGACAGAGAAGTTAGTTAAGATGGCTCATGCAAATGCTTATTTTGGGCATATGGCAAAGAAAAATACTGTAGCAAGGTTACAGGAGCTATTTTACTGGCCAGGAATGTGTAAGCAAGTAAAGGATTGGGTTAGAAATTGTGAAATTTGTCAGAAAAGGTAAACAAGAAATGGTGCTTGTGCCAGTGGTGGAGGAACCTTTTTTTAAGGTAGTAGTAAAATTTGTGGGACCACTCAAGAAGACATCAAAGGGAAATAAGTATGTTTTGACAGTGTTGGACATGGCTACGAAGTATCCAGAAGCAGTGGCAGTGAAGGAAGCCAATTCACACACAGTGGTGAACGAGCTGCTTGGGATATTTTCGAGGGTAGGCTTCCCTGGATTACTCCAATCCGACCTCGGAAAACCGTTCATATCGGAACTGACGACATGCTTTCTTGAGAGGTGTGGTATTAATCTGGTTAATAGCACTCCATATCACCCACAATCACAGGCGGTGGAAAGGATGCACCGGACATTAGAGGATATCATGATCACCAGAACCCCTGTTGGCTGAATACCCGGAGGAATGGGATGATGCTCTGGCTCCTGCTATGTTCGCCATTCGCTCGACCCCATGTTAAACGACAAACTTTACGCCAGCAGAATTGGTGTATGGTAGGAATGTAAGGACCCCACTTACGTTGCTAAGGGAAAAATGGTTAGGTAAGGAAGTGCATGTAAATCCTACTGTGGTGGACTATGTGGTAGAAAGACTGAACGATTGGGAGAACGTGAAGGAAATGGCAAAGACTGCAACAATGGCAGCACAACGGCGTAATAAAGTTTATTACGACAAACAGGCAAAATTACATGAGTATGAGCCTGGAAGTAAGGTATTGTTAAAAATGGATCAGAAGGACAAGTTAGCAGCATTTTGGAAAGGCCCATATGAAGTTTTAGAGAAAGTTGGTGAGGTAAATTACAGGATAAAAATGGGCCAAAATGGTGACAAAGTAAAAATGTATCATGCTAACTTAATGAGACCATTTTATGAGTAGGTGACGATTATAAACGAAGTTGGTGTGCATGAACTGGAAAGACATGGTGAGAAAAGAGTAAAGGGCATGGAATTAGGGACGCGTACATGGGATTCAGGTGGGAAAAGAGGCTGTTTTACAGGCAAGGAAGTGATAGAGGTGGCAAAGGTTGGGCCTCTGTCGGACGAACAGATCAATGATTTGATCAGGGTTTTTGACCAAGTTCCGGGGGTGTTCTCTTACGAGTCGGGCACCACCGACTTGTTTGAATTCGACATTGAAATGGACCGGGAAGTAACGGTACAAACGCAATTGCACCGGTACTCACTCAAGCAGAAGGAGCTAATTGAAACGGAAATAAATAGAATGTTGGCATTAGGAGTAATTAGGCCCGGGAAGAGCAGTAATGCTTTGCCTATTTTGATAGTTACTGAATAAGGGAAAACGCCAAGGCCTGTTGCGGAATATAGGGAATTAAACGGAGGAACTAAGGTGTAAAGGTTTCCAATGCCTAATTTGGAAGAAATGGTTGAGTGGGTAGCGGCAGCAAAGGTTATCTCTGTTTGACCTAGTCAGGGTTTTTTGGCAGATTCCAAATTCGCCCAGAGCAATCAAAATGACGGCCATAAACACTCATTTAGGTGCGTTTGAGTATTTAAAAATGAACATGGGACTGGTAAACGCAACGGTCTACTTTCAGCGTTTGATGACTGAAGTATGCAGGGATATTTACAAGTTTGCTAGGCCATTCTTAGACGATGTGCCAGTGATTGCAACTGATTGGCCTGGACATTTGGAGCATGTTTTGGCATTTTTGCGCAAAGTTAAGAATGCTGGTCTTACTATCAATCCGAAGAAAAGTCAGCTGGGTATGCAGCATTCTATGTTTTAAGGTCATAAAGTAGGAGGGGGATGTAGGTGGCTGTCGGATGTTAAGATAGGGCAATTGTTGAGTTACCCAAACCTAAAAGTAAGAAAGATATAAAGTCTGTATTAGGAGTCATGGGTTATTATTCACATTACGTGCGTGACTATGCACAGTTGGTTTTGCCATTTACAGACAGGCTAAAAACGGGGGCACCAGAAAAGGTAGTTTGGGATGAGTCTTATGATAGGGCTTTCAGTAAGCTAAAAGAAATACTGGCTTCTCCTCCTGTATTGGCGGCACCAAACCCAAATAAAGTGTACAAAGTACAAACGGATGCATGTGACAGGATGGGGATGATGGGAAAAAACATCCTGTATTGTTTCTTTCTAGAAAGCTTAACAAACAAGAACAGGGGTGGAGTACGATTGAAAAAGAATGTATAGCACTTATCTGGGGAATAAAGAAGCTAATGCCGTATTTGGCTACGTCTGAACTTATTTTTCAAACAGACCATAATCCACTGGTTTGGCTCAGGACGCAGGGGAACAACAATGGTAGACAGTTACGTTGGTTTTTTATTTTTGCAGGATTGTCTTTTAGCATAGGACATCGCCATGGTGTCGAAAATGCTAACGCTGATGCACTCAACAGACTTTCGGTCGAGGAAGTAGAGTCTTGATGTGTTTGTAAATATTTTTGTATTTTGGGGGATTTGCGAACGCCCTAGTACCGAGTGTGGAAGGGGGGTTTGCCTTGAAGGTGGTTTGTTTACCGGTGGTGAACTGAGTAACTGTTGAGCTGCAACTGGAGGTTGGTTTGTTTGGTGTGGTTTTTGTGTGGTACAGTGGTGTGTTGAGATCGGTTTGAGTTATGATAGAGCGAAAAGAAAGTCTAATGCAAGCTTTCGTATGGTGTGCGGAAAGTATAAGTGGGTGGATTGCTTGTTAAAGAATGTGATCGAGGGAGAAGAGGTGTGTTTTGGGTGCAACGCAGGGTGTTGTCAGTGGGGCAGTGTGGTGATGTGTTGGCCCTGTTGCTGTGTTGCAAACGTTGGTGGAGCGGTGATGTGGTGTTGTGTTGAGTTGGCGAAGTGTGGTGCAAATTGTGTGTGTAATGTGGTGCTCGATGGCTGTGTGTGCGCAGGAAGGAAGCTGCGGTGACGTGCTGGTGTTTCCAAATGTGAGTGGTCGGAAGCCTTCTTTGTGCCATCCTGGTGATTAAAATCACTAGTGATCCTGCGGCTTACCGAGATTTGTTTGCTACAATTCTCAATCTAGGGCTGGAGGTGTAGGTTGGCAGTAGCATTCCATTCGAACGACTATGACTGTCATTATCCAATTACCTGCAATTAAGGGTAATAACCGCATGCTAGAAGAAAGGAAGTTGGAAACATTGGCCAAGCCATCGAACGTCAAGAAAAGCTACAGGTTTACCATAAGAACTGGTGTTCCATTCTTTTGTACAATTGTATCAAATTGAGTGGCGCGAAAACAGACTATAATAGAAGGCTTTTGGCGCCGTTGGCAAACGGTTGCTACAAGCGGCAGACACACTCTCAGCCGGCTTGTAGGACAAATTCGTTGTTCGATGTCAGGTTGTAAAAATTCATGTTTGTAATTAATGCTGGAGTGAAGAAGTAAATTCAATTATTTTTGCAATCGAGAGTCGACCATTGAATTTATAATGCACCACCTGTACATAACTACTTAGTGCCAGATAATAAATTTCTAAAAGAATATTTTCCTGTAATTAAAATACTTAAACTCGACTCTTTTGCCAGGCATATTGTGCAACCTCCATAACGAATGCATCGCACCTATGAAACACGTGACCCTGATTTGCATACACCTTGCGACTTGGTTTTCCAACGGAGCAGGTGGGTCGTACTTTTCCGCTGCCATTTCTGCCTCTTTTGAGGGGAGAGATTGGTGGTTTTTATCCGTTTTAAATAACTGTTTTTATGATGACTTAGTGGCTTTTGCCATGCTTTAATTTTATTGCTAACCTGATGCCGTTGTTTGTATTTTTATGTAGCACTGCTTGGTTTGCCTTCACATAATCTGTTACCGTGCTTTTTACTCCACCACGCATAACATAGCAACCAGATAAAAAATTCGTAAATTACTACACAGGGTCCAAAAAAATTACTGCAAATTACTACACGAATTTTTAAAATCAATACTAAAGTACTACAACAAAATGGGTTAAAAAGCAAATGCGAACAGAGCAGTGACAACAACGTCACATATTACAGGTTTTGAACTTTGGTTTAATGCTTTTGCACGTCAATTTGACACTTTTGTACTTGGATTGAACACATTAGTGCTTCAATTTAACGTTAGTGGATTTCAAATTAACACTCTTGTCTCTGGATTTAACACACTCGCACTTGAATTTAACACTCTTGCACTTGAAATTAAAGCATTGAAATAATTAATTTCTTTTTATTCGGTGTAAATAATGGGAAATTATATAAAATATACTCATAGAGAAATTTTTACTAGTTGCCACTGTAATGTAATTTCGTTGCGACGCTCCCGAAACTCTACGAAATATCTTGCCGCGCTTTAATATGATGATTATGAGCGGCGGTTGACGCGAATGACTGCTTTGGCGATACTAGCTGGTTTATGCCACAGGGACTTGGCACAAAATAGGAGCGGCCAAAAAATAAAAAATAAAAACTCCGCGAGCGTCACTACCAACAATATTATACAGTAACAATAATAAATTTAAATTTATTATTGTTACTATAAAATATTTTGATAGTGACGCTCGCGGAATTTATTTTTTTATTTTTTGGCCGTCCTATTTTGTGCTAAGTCCCTGTGGTTTATGCCGTGTAGGCTTGTGCGAGAGGTTTTCACGCCACAGGACAAATGACTCACAGTTGGGTTTTCTAACGTCTTTACTGCATATATTCATAACAAGTCTTACTGGAACCTTCGTGCACCTGCTGTCACTGGCTTCTTACAACCAACAACTATATTCACGCGCTCACAAGCAGACGCTGATACTTACGATAACACTGGGAGGTGTGCGTCCAGGGTAGGCAGTGGCGGCTTGCACACCCTCAAACTTGTATGTGTACGAGGCGCTTCTCATTGTATACTTCCATGTAATTTATTACCGGTCTACCTTATGCTCGTGCAAATATTGGCTTCCGGTCTCCTTTTTTTTTAGGTTTTTCCCTCGGTTTTCCTTTTGAGAAAACGGTGTTTTTCCTAATTTTGTAAATGTCAGCCACCTATAATACTGTAAAAATATAGTGCAGTGACATTAAAAAAACAGTAGTGATATTTTCGTACTATTTACTTTTTTCCTAATGTTAAGTACGGTTCCGCCTTGTGAATTATTTCGTCAGCTACAAGATCAACAATGATTTTGATTCATTTTATGTTTTCGAATAGCTGTCCCTTGCGACTCGTCGTTGGTCTGTGGCTCCTCTGGCAGGCTCATTGTTTAGTACTACTTGCTCTATAGCTGCCGTACGTACGTCAAATTCAGTAAAATTGCTGTCGATTTCTGACATCCGTTTCGCCACCCAACTACTGGCCAAATATCCTTGTGAATCATCACTCACTCTCTGGCCTTGGCATAAACCAGGTTGTATCTCCAAAGCAATCGTCATTTCACTTTGGTTTTCGCTTCAAACGCCGCTCATAATCGTCATATTAAAGCGCCGTAGGATAATTCGTACCGTTTCGGGAGCGTCACAGCGAAATTGCATTACAGTGGCAACTAGTAAACATTTCTATACGAGTATATTTTATATAATTTCACATTCTTTACACCGAAAAAAAAGAAATTAGTTATTTCAATGCTTTAATTTCAAGTGCAAAAGTGTTAAATTCAAGTGCAAGTGTGTTAAATCCAAAGACAAGAGTGTTAATTTGAAATCCACTAACGTTAAATTGAAGTACAAAAGTGTCAAATTGACGTGCAAAAGCGTTAAACCAAAGTTCAAAACCTGTATATACAGGGTGTTTCATCTCAAGTATTGCTGCTCAATATCATCCCTAGTATTGCCATAGATTAGAAAGTTAACTAGATATACCGTCTTACTTCTTCCCGTCCTACGCGGAGCTCTGGCGGTAGTTGCGGCTACCAACATCTCTGCTAATGCTTTGCCTTCTGCTGCTTCGAAGGCAAAAGCATTAGCAGAGGTATTAGTAGCCGCAACTATACCGCCAGAGCTCCGCGTAGGACGGGAAGAAGTAAGACGGTATATCTAGTTAACTTTCTAATCTATGGTATTGCCGATACGTCGAACATGGCCATGGAATACGTTGGAACATCAGACGATTAACCGAAAATGACCCTGACGACCGGTTTCAAGGTCAACGAAAAACTAACTCCGGAAGTAGCAGAGATAGGGGCATGATGTAAATTGCAAACTTGTAGAGGACGAAGACATGAC
>JAHWFP010111483.1:0-22375 GCA_023313725.1 Lithobius niger
GCACGAGAATGACCTTGAAATATCAAGGAAGAGAGCACGAGAATGACTTGAAATATCAAGGAAGATAGCACGAGAATGACCTTTTTTTCGTGTAAACGTCCTCCATTGCACCCATCGTTGCATTTCTATCATTATTATTCTCTCTTTCGTACAGACCCAGGTTCGATCATAGTGATGGGAAGTGTATATATGTACGGGTTTTTTCTCCAGTTGTTTCCCGCCCTTTGCATGAGGGTTTCCTCCGGGTACTCCAGTTTCTTCTCTCATGCGGCAAAAAACAACTGTCCTGATGGTGGTATCTGCCGCTTGGGAATTTGAGTGGGTGGATGCCTCGAGCATCGTCTTTGTATTATTATTATTATTAGCCATTCACAGGATATCATATCGTAACACTTTAGTTGCCTCACCCTGTGTATGCAGGGGCTCAACAGTACCACTTGACCTTTACCACTTGCAGCCACTATGAACCGATACCGATCGATACCTTTCCGGGATAGTTAGCCAAAGCAGGTCTCCCAGTCCTCCTATGGTTCCTCTTTGTGTGGTGCAGTGGCAACCCGGACCACTGCACTGTGACTGAGGTTGGCGCTAATGACCAAGTTGTCGACGCGCCATTAAGCCTCAATCCCCCCCCCTCTTTTTTTTTTTATATAGAATTCCTATGAAGCTCCTATAAATCATGGAAGGCTCTCTCCTACTTTTCCTATATTTTTCTGTTCCAAACTGAAATATTGCCCTGTTTTTGGCGGGTTTTTTCTTGCTACGCTAGTTATTTGGATGATGGCCCCCCCCCCCCCCAAAAAAAAGAACATCGAACTTCCTCTTCCGTGGCACTGCAGCATAGTTTATTACCCGGTTTTTGCTTCTCAGTCCTCTTTTAACAATGTAAAAATGCAGGAGTGCAACAATGAAACAAGAACACGCAGTGCAATATATTCGCCATTGCAGTGCTGAGAGCCTATCTCCTGCACTAAAATGGCGGATTGACTCGCAGCACTAAAATGGCGGATGCATCCATGATTATTGTAGACTGGCAATACATAAATTTTTAAAAAGCGTTAAGAAACAATTTTTATTTAAGTGTCAGCAACCACAGCCAATTAACGAATTCATTAATTATAGACTGGCAAATGGAATTGTATTAATGCCACAAATCAAAAAATAAATAAATAAAAATAATGAAAAAATAGTAAGCACATTTTTTGTTATTTAAATATCATGAACCACACGGTAAATTAAAGACTGAGTTATGCATTTTAAGACTTTAAAAATGCTAGTTTGCTGATTAAATCATTTTATAGGCTATACTTAAAATTGAAAATAACGTTGCAACCTTCATTAAAATTGATGCTTTCACCTGGTCCTCAAGGGGAAACCATCAACTGTTTTTTTTATTACTATACCATCGTCTTTGTTAGCAGGACCTTTTTTCCGACTCCTAACTGAGTCAAATAATTCCTTAAACTCCACAACTTCTTCTGCCGTAAGAGAAAAGGAACAAGAAATATGGCTCCGCCTGCAATAATCCCCCAGCCGAGAACACACATTCGCCGAGCACGACTAAACGCAGCCAACTATATACTCGTCGGACTGAGAGGCTAAAACCGGGTAATAAACAGGATATCACCCGCGTTCCTCGTGCTAAGATCCAAACATTGCTCTAGCTCTCAGCACTCGGAAACCAGGTATTCGTTTCATTTCCGATACATGGAAATGAAACGTGAATAAATCAGCCAAGTCAAGCACGTACCAACCGCGTTGTGCACTCAGAAGTGATTTTTATCTTCTTATAGAACAACAATACATCCACTGCATCCAAATTTTGTTTGATTTTCCTATAAAGCTCATAATTTTTAACAAAAAATTTCGATATTTCCGATTTTTTGTCCACTGAAAATGGCTGGGAGCCCTGGGGTGGGCTACTGACGACGATCCGATATCTAACCCATCTCCTATGCTATACGTTCGAAACACTGCTTCAATTTAAAGAAAAAGTTTATTCAGATTATCAGTTTGCATTTAAAAAGGTTGGGTATTCGGAATCATAATTTGTTGATGTTATTAGGCCATAATTCATTCATTCATTATAGTTCAAAGTTTCTGTCCTATAGTCCTAATGTTATAAGCTGTAGCCACGAAGATGGGGCCTGCTGTTCAACATCTGCTTTAAAGTTCCATAAATTACTTGCACGTATAGCTGGTTCTAAAGTTGTCGAAAATTCGAGTTTTTTTTTTTATACAAGCCGTTTACCGCGTTGAGCTAGACCAAAATGCAGTTTTAGTATTTGCGTATGTTTTTTGTGGCCGATTTGGCTTCGATACCGATGCCGAATTTTAGATTCAGTAGACCTTCCAAAAACAAAACAGCTAAATCCACCAAACCGCGGAATCTATGGAGACAATACTTGACATCATTTCATTTTTAATTCAGCCACGAATCATCCGAGGAAAAGGACGTGACGTCATACCTCGACACGACTACATGGATTTGCGAGGGATTGTGGGACAGACAAATTAAGTCAACAACAAACCAAAGAGTTGGTTGATTTCCGTCGTATTTTTGACCGAGTTGGTTGAACTCCATCGTGTATATTTGAGCGAGTTGGATGGTTTCCATCGTGTTTTTGAGCGAGTTGGTGGACTTCCATCGTGGTTTTGAGCTGCGTATACGAGAGGTGTAAGAGCTTATCGACTAACTTCAGACCAGGACTATCTACAGTACTGGCCGGATCTTGAATGAAAAATAGCATTACGAGACTGGGTTGGCAATATGGCCGCCGAAAGTGCCGCTGATGCGATTGAGTTGCCGCATTTTGTCAACCGAGGGCGACACCCGCCGTACAAACTGCCGGTTTTTTTTGCAAACGCAGTGAAATAGCTTAACTGTGGCTGAGTGATATTTTTAAACACCATATAAAAATACTCTTATAAATATTAAAAAATTTGCCACCAAAATCAACGTAAAAATTTTGATTATTATTTAAAAAACCGCCACTAGCCGGCAATAGATGTCGCGTCGCACCGTCAAAGTTGCTACCTCGAAGAACGGACCTTGACGAAATGAACCAGACGTGGCGGCCATTTTGTCTACCCCCATAATATCGTTGTAGAGCGGGCCAGTTAGTTTAGTGGCCATGTTCAGACGGATCCGGTATGCAGTTACGTCGAAAGATGGCGTAACCGTTCCGCTTAACAGGCTTGTTTGCAAAGTTAGTTTAAAAAAAAATCAAATTTGCAAATCGAAATGTTTACTGCGCAATAAATGCGTATACCAGCAAGTGGTGCAGTACTAATTCGATTCTTTTTTTTACGTTTACAATGCTGTGTTGAGCACACTGTATTTTAGGGATGGGTCGGTTTCATATTTTTGATTTCGGTTACGGTTTCGGTTTTCACGCCCCAAAAAACCTCGGTTTCGGTATCGGTTTTTGCCACCATCCACCCCAACTAGATTTTCCTAATTTTTTTTTTCTTGGAACTGTAGTATTACTAGCTTCAACTTACTCCTGCTTTCACTTTCAGCAGCGTCATAGACCGTGGGTATAGCTGTGCCACCATTTTCCTCTACGATTTTCGTTTTAATAGCTAGGAGCTTTGTTGTCATACGTAGAAAATGATAATTATTTTTAAAAAATGTAAAACAACAAATCATTTTTTGATTTTCGAACACCGTACGAAAAACCGACACAAAATCCGAATCGGTTTCGGTGTCGGTTTTCAGTAAAAACCGAAAATTCTGTTTCGGTTTCGGTTACCGACCCATCCCTACTGTATTTCGTAGGTATACCCAACTGTCTCCGGCAGTGAGTAGTTTTGGTGGATTGTATTGGCGGTTTGGGAAGGTATATACCGATTGAAGTAATTTGGGTTATAACGACTTCTGGGTTTAAGTTGCGCTACGTAATGATGGCCAGCTATAGCTGCAGTCTGGTCTGAACTTGTGCTTTCCGCTTTATCCTTGGTTTGTATTATTACATTTTGTTTGGCTTTGTTTGCTGAAAGTCTAGTCAGTAAATAAGAAGCGGTTTACTTTTGAAATAAATATTGTGCTGCGTATATGTACAGTTTTCCTCTCTTTTCATCTCTACGGTGAGCGCCCCCAAGTTGCTCAACGAAAAGCCCAAAATACCAAAGCTGATGAAGATGTCCGTGATTTTCTCTTAAAGGGAATTCGGCCGAACAACAAAGCTGAGGGTAAAGCCAAAAAAAAAAAATTGATTTCACTGTTTTAAAACGATCCGGCGTTGAATGCTTGCATATTTACCATCTCCGCCTTTTTTTTAAAGCACTTTTTAACCTATAAAATAAATGAGTAACATCTGTTTAACCTCCATCTTGCCCTTTTAATCCAAAAAATAAACGAGGTAGATCCGTTTGACCTGCCATTTTTGCCTCTTAACCTAAAAAATAAACGACTTAGATCCGTTTGACCTGCCGTTTTTGCTTCTTAACCCCAAAAATAAACGAGTTAAATCCGTTTGACCTGCCATTTTTGTCTCTTAACCCAAAAAATAAACGATGAGATCAGTTTTACCCACTCTTTTTGTATCCTAACCCAATAAATAAACGAGTGAGATAGTTTTTGCCCTCCATTTTTGCATTTTAACCCAAAAATAAACGACTGAGATACGTTTGACCTGCCGTTTTTTTCATCTTAACCCAAAAAATAAACGAATAAGATTGGTTTGATCCGGCATTTTGGCCTCTTTACCCCAACAAAATTAACGAGGCAGCAAGATCGGTTTGACCTGCCGTTTTTATCTTAAAACCCAAAAAATAATCGAGTGGGATCCGTTTGACGTGCCATAATTTCGTTGACGTTTGTGGGCGCGGTTTGAGATGGCTTCGCATTCAGGTGACTTAGGTTCAGGCTAAAACACCCTAACCGCCATTGCGAAGCAGAATATGTGACTTTTATAGCCTTTTACCAGTTTCGTATCAAAATTAAAAAGTCATCTGCGAATTGGTCTTGCTTCGAACCAAGTTGGAAATACCAGTCACCATCAGATTTCTTGGTGGTCAAGACCAAGTTCCTGCGGATTTGCGTAGCACGGTAATCTGGATGCACCTAAGATTCCCCTTGTTAAGCCTTATCTGGCGGTTCTGAATACAGGCCTGAGTGACGCCTCAAGAAACAAATAAAAAATCTTTAACCGATGGTGACCATTTTTTTTTTCTGTGTTTTTGTCAACTCCTCGATCAAGTTCTTGATCCAGGTCGAATATGAGGTTTAGGTCGTATTATATAAATGCTTTCTGCCCATGATACAGTATACGCTTTGCTGCCATCACTAAATTTACATATTTTTGTTTTTCTTTGGCAGGTAAGGATCATTCCATGTATTTGCGGGCGTTGGGAGACAGGCAAAGTAAGTACGTAGGATGTAAGATTGTTAGCGAAAATAAACTGGTAACTACAGTATAAAAAAGACATTGTGATTCACAACGCGTATCACACCTACCTTTCTTACAACACGTTGTGGTCACAGCATATCGTCTTTTACAACATTTACAATAGACGTTACAGCGCACGCCTTTATTGTGTTATGCAGTAAAGTGACTGTATTGTCGAAACGGTCCGAATAAACGGAGATTTCACCACATAGAAGTTCTTGTTAAACCACCACTTTCAGACGCAATTGTACATTTGTTGTGGTTTTCGGATTACTTGGGCACTTTTTATTAATTCTTCCCTAATGTCAGAACAGTTTTAAATGAATTAAAGGGAAGGTAAACATTTAGTGAAATTGATGGTTTAACTACATAGTACCAAATGTAGCCAAAGATTTAATGCTGTGCATTACTGTAACAGCTACACTCATGGATTCTCTTAGAGGTTCAGCATACAACGTGTTTATCGTATTGAATTTCCTGTTTTCACAGAAACTGTTGAACAGCAGTTTTTAAAGCTTTTTTGCAAAGTCCAGTTACAGCTTAAAGCTGCAGTTTGGCTATAAAACTAAAGGACTGCAATTTTTGTTTGGCATAACTAAATTATTAGCAAAAACCGACTGAATAATAAAATCCAGGCACAATTTTAGTTTATCAAACTGGGATAAAAACATAATTTAGTCGATAGTATTTGAATCCAAAGACTGGAAGTCTTTCCAAAGATGGAGTTTAACAAAATATTTAAAACATGAACAGTCATCCTTCACGTATTTAGGTAAGCAGAACGTTTACTCTTAATTATGACGTATTTGTGACGTCATTCAGTGCCTTGCTAGGCGTTTCAGGCGTTGTGGTTTACAACACCTAAGACGTTTTGGTTTACAACACCTGCAGAGGTTTTGCAACACGTTTAGATGTTGTGGTGTACAACACCTATAAACGTTGTGGTTTACAACCCCTACAGACATTGAGGTTTACAACACCTACAGACGTTGTGGTGACAACACCTTTAGACGTTTTGATTTACAACACCTACAGATGATGTGGTTTACAACACCTGTATAGACGTTGTGGATTACAACACTTATAGATGTTGTGGTATACAACTATTCTGTAGACGTTTAAACGCGCAACATCTACAAATATTCGTCCTAGGAGAATTGATTTTAGACGTCACGTTTGTAGACATTGTGCTTAACAACGCGAAAATCTCATTATAAGACTCAGAGTGTCTTTATAACTAAGTTTGGGACTATAAGTTGTTGAAACTCACAATACCATTTTTCCAGTGAAACTTTGAAACTTTAGCATTTGCCTGAAATTTCTGCGAGACCTTGTGTTGTGTGCACATCTGTGAATACTCTTTCCGAATATATTGGCTGTGTTCGATATCGTGTTGTTATTGTTATTTTTTTTAAGGCTAATGGAAAATTCACTCCCGATTGCCAGCAGCGTTGTTTGAACGGAGTTCGGCAATTCAAATTGTTTAAAATGGAATATTGCTTGGCATTACGAAGAGGGGTGAGGAGGATGACAATGGCTAGCGATAGTTCACACCCCCCCCCCCCCCGCCATCGACCAAAGCCCGTTAAACTAGTAATTTGAACTCTACAAACTGAAACGTGTAAGCTATATAATAGACGCCCGAAGCGAACGTGCCTGCCGATTTGCTGACACCCCCTAATCGACTACTTATTTATTATTAAACGCCGCAGTGATATATACATACGATACGTGTGTATGTGTTGTGCTGATTGGTGCTGCGAAGTCAATGTTATAACCGGCAGCTGTATACAGTGCGTACATGCAATCGTGGAGTTTGTAACGAAGGTCGAATACGAATTTATATGAATTTTACACTGCCGTTGAGTGCCCCGTGTGACCTTTGTGTTGGATGCGCATATAGTTTTATAGTGTTGACAAGTACGTATGTGTATATGAGTGAATTTCTCATAATTTGCATACAGTTTGCCAACATTCAAATAGCAGTTTGAAATTTTAATTTTTTTATCGTAATAAATTTAAAAGTTTGTGACTTGTTTGGAGTGTCACCTGAAGTGTTTCAAAGTCTGATACAATATTGCAGTAGTGTTTAATGTGTTTTTGATTGAAAAAATAATAAACGCGGGTGTATAGATTCGTTCCGAAAAGCTACCCGAAGTTTAACGTGGCTTTTACAGGATTTCCACAAAAATACTAAAATATTTTCTCTTGAGCTTTCCAGGTTTTCTAGAGTAGTTGAGGTCAATTTACAGAATTATTTACCGAAGTTTCAGAAATTTTTCTATATAATAATAATAATAATAATAATAATAATAATAATAATACAAATTTTCCTCGTGAAAGGATGGATAACGGAGTGGCAAGCCACTACCACCGGTCCAGGTATATGGGTTTAACGGGGCTCTAATGGCAGGGACGCCGTAGACAGTCTGACAATGGGAATAATTTTCAACTTTTAATAAAGATTTTTACCGTAGGGGCCGTTACAATATCATCAGTGAGGCCATTCCAAATGGGTGTAACACGAAGCGCAAAGAAATGCTTGTGGCAATCCCTGCTTGCGGATTGAACACACAACTTGAGGGATTGCCCCCGAGTTGACGTTAATGGATGTCGTTCGAAGAAAGGAAGATCGACAGCCAAAAGCCCGTGAACAATCTTGTATGTAAGGCTGAGGTCGGCCCTCAGTCGTCTTAGTTTGAGCGGCTCATTACCAGTTTGCTGCAGTCGTTCACCCTGGGAGAGTTCACGTAGACCGGGGGAGGCTACGAGTGAAATTTCTCTGCACCGATTCCAGCAAATCACTATCCTGGAGAAGGTACGGCGACCAAACCGGGCTTGCGTTCTCAAGGAGATGACGAACAAACATCCGGAATGCCCAAACGCGGGTATTAACACATGAGGAGACGAAACACTTATTGACCACAGCCAGTCTGCGAAAAGCGAGAGCCGAAATTGTGTGACAATGATTACCTGTCCGAGGTAATCCGTACTCGATCGCGACATACAGTTTTCGATTCTAGTTCCGTTCCTGCTAGTTTGTGCACAAGGTTGGGGGGGGGGGTTGTTAGCTCCCAGTTGCAATGCAATACACTTGTCCTGAGACAACGGAAGTTGCCAATCGATTGACCATTTATTGATCATATGTAGACTTGGCATGAAAGTTCGTAACCGCCGTCCAAAATTAGGACCTGAGACCCACACTTTAAGTCGTCCGCTGACTTGTATTGTGTTCTATGTATTTTACCAGTTTAACTTGTTTTTTAGGGCTCACTTATTGCAAAAGAGTATAGCCCGATTTCATGAATTTTTAGGTGCAACACAGAAGTACAAGGACACATTTTATTTTACCACAATGTCTTTAAAAAATATGTTTATTATGCACTTGGGACAGCGTGGTTTTGTGGTTTCCCGAGTTTTCCAGGTTTTCCATAGTAATTGAGGTTGATTTCCAGGTTATTAACCAAAATTACAGGCAGGAAATTTTTCCACACATTTTACCAGTTTCACTTGTTTTTTAGGGATCATTGCACTTAGTGCAAAAGAGTATAGCCCAATTTAATAAACTTTTAGGTGTCACCACAGACGTACAAGGGCAGATTTTATTTTACCACAGTGTCTTAAAAAAATATGTTTATTATGCACTTGAGACTTGGGAAATGCCCAAAAGCATGGTTTTGTGGTTTCCCTGAGTTTTCCACGTTTTTGTGTGAAAAATCGGAGAATTCCCCGAGTTTTCCGGGTTGGTGGGATCCCTGTTCTAAAACCTCTTGATGATAGTGGTGAGGAGGCCGGCTCATGGAGCGTTCGTTGTGCTAGCTGCAATGGGCACTGGATGCAAATGGAGGTAAACCAAACAGCGCCTCTTTAGTCAAGCCGATGCTGTGAGTGAGAGCGGAGTTCTTAGGCTTAAAAAAACAAACCTTGTGTTGTTCAATCCCTGACGCTGAGAAACATGATTTAAGTTAAGGTTATAAATCGAAAAAGAAAAGATTCCAATTGGTGAAAATTATAATAGCTGCCATGAACAAATCTCCCCCAAAAAAACTGAGAAATTTTTTCAGGTCCAGGAAAAACCGCTCTCACAGCATCCGCGTAAATCCAGTGCCCGTCGCAGCTAGCTCAACGACCGGCTCCAGATACTATAGCACCGAAGTTATTATTAATTTCGTTATTACCGATAAGCCTTTGAATCGTCCAACTATGTTTGACTCAGATAATACAGTCTGCGCTTCCCCCCAATCCCCCCAGGAAACTTTTGCCTTTCTTCCTCGTGCTTAACAGATCGTCATCTCATAAGGTAGTGCGTCCCAGCGAACAAGACCAAAGGTTAGGCAAGGCAAGAAACAGTGAAATCAAGCATGAGCTTACGCTTGCTACCTTCATTCGATTTGGGACGTGTGCAGCGCCTGCCTACACCCCCCCCTCTCCCCACCTTCACCCCCGCAACTCATCCCCTATATACCTTCATCAGCTGACCTATTTATCATGTGGGAACGGTTCTCTCCCTCTTGAAATCAGCGGCCATGTTGATTGAGCCAGAAAGTGTGATCAGGCCAAGTTGGGGTCACATTGGCTTTGGCACCAGCAGAAAGATTCAATTGGCTAGACAGGCTTCTGATCCAATATCCTCCTTCTCCTTTGGCTCGCCTGCGTGCCTTCAATCGTCCTAATTGAAGCCAATCTTCATTTTAGAATCCACAAACGTCCCCACCCCCCACACTCACACCCCTCACTTACTAAGTTGGAAGTCGGTCGTTAAGCGGCTTTTAACTGATAGAATTCGGTTGTATTTTGGTGGGGATACGAACGGGTTGTTGAAGGGGGGGGGGGGAAGCACAATTCGGTGAATTTGTGGGGGCCTTACTGTATGATATCTTGAAATAAACTCGCTGACAAACTGGTAAAGAGGCCACCAAAGTTGAGAATGATTCGGCCTCTCAAAGGGGTGATGTGAAATAAAAAATATTGGGGAAACGGCCACTCAACCTATTGTTGGCGTGGCACAGTATGGCACATCTGCAGAAGTTGAGTTGAGTCTAATACACAATTGAAATTTAAACAAAAATTGTGATATCATATCAAAAAACAATGGACCGCCAACTTCCGAATGGTTCGGCCCTTCAAAGGCGTGATACTAACACACCAAAACATTCGCTAAGTTAAACGCATCAAATAAGACTTTAGATGTTAAATGAAAACTTGAACAATGCTACTGAAAGTATCAATGTTATAGTTTTCATTTAACCTTCGAACTATTAGT
This sequence comes from Lithobius niger, assembly GCA_023313725.1. Classification (NCBI taxonomy): domain Eukaryota; kingdom Metazoa; phylum Arthropoda; class Chilopoda; order Lithobiomorpha; family Lithobiidae; genus Lithobius; species Lithobius niger. The sequence continues at coordinate 10,657 of JAHWFP010111483.1, forward strand.
CGGTGTGATGGATCATACAAAAACCCCCATCTAAGGGTAAAGGGACCCGTCAAGTTTTCGCCATAGAAAGTAGTGATATCAGAGCCAAAATGGCTGCCACCAAGTTTGTGGTCCGAACCGTGATCACTCAAGCTTAACTGACAATCACCAAGATGTCAGTTAAGATTGAGTGATCAGGGTTGGGAAGGAAAACTTGCTGTCAACCATTTTGGCTTGATATCACTACTTTCTATGGCGAAACCTCGATGGGTCATTTTAGCCTTATGGGGATTTTGTATGACATCACCCCTTTTGGCTTTCCTGGTTGGCTTTTGTGGAAGTATGTGAGCTCCTTATGAAAATATAATTGTAAATCGTTTCTTGAACAGCCTAAAGAAAATCGTCACTTTGGTATAATTAATGGTCGTTGATTAATTATATTTCGAATAAAGTGCCCGTTGTATTACATTTAATTGGAAAACTGAAAAGGTGAGCACGGTAAGTTAGTTTAGTATAGCTTAGGCTTATTTAGATTATTGTTTTCTGTTTTTTTTTTTTTTTTTTTTAATTTTAGAAGCGGTAACCCTTCACGGATTTTCTTCACCATAAACAGTTTGGTAGACACAACCAATAAATGATGCTACTTTCAGTAATATTGTAACTGGCGGTGAGAAATTTGTCTTTGAAAAGCGTCAAACGCTTCCTAATAGTGGAAAAATAGACGATTAATTTTATTCAGGAACATAAGTGGATACAGGTCGTTTCCAAGATGGTGCCGAGTTGGTAGAGAGTGCAGTCGCTGTTTGTGTGTTTTTTTTTTTAACCAATTTTACTGTAAACAGGTAGTATTATTTGCTGTGGTAGAAATTCTTTTGCGGGGAATGAATTTTCATTTGGAAGCTTGCCCCGACTGCCGAATGACCCTCAAGTTTGTACAAAGTTTTTATTTTTTTATTTTCGATCACAGAAACTATAGCTTGAGTCTTGTTCGCACATTGAAAAATTCGTAAAAACGACGAAGCTAAACTTTGGAGCGTGGGACTCGTCGTTTTTAATCCTTTCTGTGTGTGAACAACGCTCAAACGAGTTTTAGTGGCCGAAAATTAGGAGTGTTTTTCACGAACTTATCATGGATTTCTTTCTTTGCCAGTCATGGGGGAGGGGGCAGTCTCCCAATTGAAGCTTCATTCCCCACAAATTAATTTCTTCCACGGCAAATGATGTATACTTTTGCATTAAAAATTGATAAAAACGTGAAGAGGAACTGCATTCTCTTATCATCTTGGCGCCGTCTTGTGCAAGACCTGCATCCCTATAACTCCTCACAAATTTAATCCATTTTTCCTTGTTTGGTGGAAATTTTTAACAGTTTTGTCTAAGAAGAATACCTATAAATGCGAGAAGAAAATCGTGAATATGCCGGCGGTTGATGTATCTGTTGAATTTTTTCATCACTGGGCTTCATATCCAAATTAAAAATTTTCATCACTGGGCTAACTGGAGTTTTCCTCTTTACAAGCAATGTATTCTTTAAGATGTATGACGTCATTATTATCTGCAGGTTCTGCACCCCGACCCACGCAGCCTTAACTACATACCAAGTTTGAGCCCGATTTGATAATCGGTTTGAAAGAAATCTTCCACAAAAGTGGTTTGAAAGAAATTAGCTTGGACAAACAAGTGCTTTGAAATAAATCGCCCGGACAAATAATTAGTTTGAAAGAAGTCGCTTGATGGACAGATAAGCGGTTTGACAGAAATCGCCCGGACAGATGAATGGTTTGAAAGAAATTGCTTGGACACAAAAGCAGTTTGAAAGAAATCGCCTGGACAAGCAAGCAATTTGAAAGAAATCGCCTGGACAGATAATCGATTTGAAATAAATATCGCCTGGACAGATAAGTGATTTGAAAGAAATAGCTTGGACACATAAACGGTTTGTATACAAGAAACCGCTTGGACAAATAAACAGTTCGAAAGAAATCGCCTGGGAAGACAAGAGGTGTGAAAGAAATCGCCTAGAGAGACAATTGGTTTGAAAAAAAATGCCTGGACAGATAAGCGATTAAAAACAATCGCCTGGACAGATAAACGGTTTGAAAGAAATTTACTGGACACACAAGTAGTTTGAAAGAAATCGCCTTGGCACAAGTGGTTTGAAAGAAATGCCTGGACCTCCATGGATTACTAAGAATACCTAAGATTCCAAGGATTACTTCGGAATACCAGGAAGTACTTTGGAATACCCGTGATTACTTCGAAACAGCTAATTGTATCTCGTATTGTGAGTAGATTACCGAAGATTGCCATTAAATTAACAGTGATTTACCCGTTGATAATAACTTGGACTACCAAGACTGCCTATATAGCTAAATTTATGTGGCATACTTCGGATTAATACATGGAATGCTTCAGATTACTGGGTTACTACATGGAATACGTCGGATTACCACCGATTTTCTGAGTTTCGTGCATATCTGATTACAGGAAATACTGCGGATGTCTGAAAATTACTACAGAATTCCAGGAATACCACTGGATTACTAGGATTACCCGACGATTACGAAGGGATACTGCGGATAACTCGTAGTCATAGCTTACCGTACGCTTGAACAAACACCGGATTACCAAAACTGATACAGCTTAAGATTTGAGGTTTGGTTAACATTTTCTGTAATGTGTGGCGCAGTTTCAACCCGGGCCACTGCTGCACTGTGACTGAGGTTGGCGCTCACGACCTAGCTGTCGACACGCCATTAAGCCTCAACCCCCCCTCCCCTGAAGTCACTTCTACACAGTTTACGAATCTTGATTGCGACAACCTCAAAATCGTCAAAAAGCCAACCTTTAAAAAAAAAAAGAAAGACAAAGAGGAAGAAGCCAAAAAAAAAAAAAAAACTTTCTCCACAGGGACAAGCCTTTCCGATTCAACAACTCAACCAACATGCATCCACACGCGCGCGCATTAAAATTCTATAGTATCATAACTCCGGGTCCATTTGTGCAACTGACAGTTATAATAGTCCTCGACGCATCGTTCAAGTCCAGCTTGTAGTAAAGAGAGAGCGAGAGAGAGGCCTTGTGGTCTCGAACGGTTGGGTGTTGTTGTAGCCTGCCTATGCTTTCGGATCCACTCACTTGGTAAAGACATGCAAGGGTGTGGTAACGGAGTAATAAATAAACGCGTTATCAAGCCATCAAAGCTCATTAGATGACCCTTAGGTCCTGGGCCCAACCCCCTCCCTCCCCTCCCTTCCTACCCTTCCCTCTCTTCCTTCAGAATGCTATTAGACCTGATGATGGGAGGTTTAGTTGCCGAGGAGCCTCTCTCTCTCAACTCCAGTTGCATCACTGGTGTTCGGGTTGGATGGCTCATGCCTTTTGGAACCACAGGCCGTAGTTGCCGAACCAGAAACCCTTAACTCTTTCTAGTCTGAGTGTCCGGGGAGGTGGGGTGGGGGTTTCTGTGATCATCCTCCCACTGCTTTGGCCTCTTTCGTTTTGTTTAATAATTACTGGTTGACGTTATTGGAGCTCTGTTCCGGGTCGTGGAACTAAGTGGTGGAGGTTTGTTTATGTTTTTGAAATAATCTTTGTTCAGAGAGCATGGCGCATGGCTGTTTTGAGGGTAGCTTCGTCGGTGTCAGGGTGACGTTCGTTCTACCGGGAAGACGGGGAAAAAACCTGGAAAATTCAGAAAATTTATCGACTTTGGAAAAATCCGGGGGGAAAACCAGGGAATTTATCCAACACATACTGAAAAAAATCAGGGAATATCTAAATTTTCCGGAAGGCCTTTTTCTCTGGGATTAACTAATTCATTTTCGATTAATTAAAACCACATTACTTTCTGTTCCATTTCTTTTAAAACGAAATGCACGCTGCTGCTGCTGCCTGCTGTGATTAAACCGGATCAAACGCTTTTGAATGTAACAAAAACAAAAATTTATCTACGTAAAAAAAAGTTGATTGCTAAAAATGACGAACATATTTTTAAAAAAAAAAATATGTACGTAAAAAAGAAAAGCATAATTAAAAAAAAACTTTATATTAACTCTTTTAAAATTACTGTCCCAAACGGCACTATACTATAATACTGCACCTTCCTTTGACCTACTGAAAGTAAAATAAGGGAAAAATATAAACTTGGGTCTGGACTGTGTACACTGTACAACTTGGAATAATCAGGGAATTTAATCATGTAATTTCGAACGGGACCTAGGGGTGGCACGATAATCGATAATTCTGTAATATCGCGATAATCGCATCACACACTTTTTTTTTAATTTATCGAGTTATCGTGCACAACCCCGATGCTTAAATTGTTGTATCTCGGAAACCGTAACAGCCAGAAACAAGGGCTCTCCAACCAAGTGTGCAGTACTGTTGCTAGCCACTTTAGCTGATTGGAGAGTTAGTTTAATGCAGACAATATTTAAACATTTAAGTAGCAGCACTACTGCTGAATTGTTTCTACATGGTGAGGAAGTAACGGACAATAGTTAATGCATTTTCATGTCTGCTGGCCAAATTGCGAGTGACACACAATTCACATTCGTGAAAGATGCATCGTAGGCTTCAGCCAAGGTTTTTTTTTTTTAATTTAACAAAATTAAAATCGTTATTCCAGCTTCAAAATTTGTTTTATCGAGATATTATCGATTATCGCGATAATTGAAAAAAAAAAATTATCGGGATAAAAAAATGTGTGTATCGTGCCGTCCGTAACGTCACCCTGGGTGTTTTAAAAAGACTTACGATGGGCATGAGAAATGTACACTAATTCGAGCATTTACGCGTTTGACAGTGTAAAGCCGATACGTAAAGGTTTTGGCTAAGCGAGCTAAGCGAGCGAGGTCGAATGCTTGACTGAATTTTGATTTTGTGTGTCTGTGCGTGTATTTCTGTTTGGGACACGACAACGATTGCACTTTTGTTCCGAGTTGGCTGAAATTTCACCGTGCAAGGAAGCTTTGGTGCCTTCGAGAGTTTTGAAGCAATGAATGCAGCAGCTGCTTCGACCGCAAAAAAAATAAAATCAGGGAAAAATCAGGGAATAAAATCAATAATTTTTATCTATCTCAGTTTTTTTTTTTCAGTAGAGCGCGGTGCGAAGCCGAATAAACGAGTTTCTCGGCGGGTGCTGGTGTCGGTTTGTCAGTTTTTCTCTTGGTTTTTTGCATCAAATTAAACTTAAAAAGCACTTGTAGACTGTTACAAAGTAAAAACCGGAAGTGCACTAACATACATCAAAACTGGACGTTTCGGCTCATCTCAAAGCCGTTATCAACAACAGCAATAAAAACAATTACAAACCAGCACAAGAAAGCCACAAGTCAATTTGCTAGTAAAATGTCCTTCTTAACAATGCGGAAATTGGTAGGACGTGTTAAAAACGGACAGAACCGTAATTTTTTTTTTTTAATTCAAAACTAAAGGGGACTTCGGCGTGCGCTTGTAGCTAAGACGTCCTGGCAAGTTTAAAACGTCCTAACAAGTTTTGTCTTGCGAAGATGGACATTTTACTTGCAACTTGACTTATGGTTTTCTCGTGCTTTTTTTGCAATTGTTTTTATTGCTGCTCCCTTGATAACGGCCTGGAATGAGCCGAAACGTCGTCATAGTTTGATGTATGTTTGTCCACTTTTCCGGCTTTTATTTTGTGACACGTCTGCATTTAGGATAATCTTTTATTGTCCTTTTTCCAAATTTTTCACATTTTCTACATTGCATATACGTAGAAGTAATGTGTGTGCTTTATCTGCCGAAATCAGTATCTGCTCTGTTTGTGTATTTAAGTTTGTAAGTGTGGTCATCATGGCTGAGTGGTGAGAGAGTGGTTGCGGGAGGTTTCCGGATCTGGTCGAACCCCTGGAAAGGGGATCTTGGAAAAGTCCCCGCCAAGACTGCCGGCCAGGGTAGCATGAGAGGCTACCATGCTCCTTCAGCGGCTATGGGAATTATTCTGGCCAATTCTGGATGGACAATCTTTCGGCCCCTACGATGATCGGAGGTTTCCCCGATGGAAACCCCGGGTTAGCACCTCTCTTTGCCAGAAATTTCTTTTTATTTAAAAGTCTGATAATGTTCAAAATTGAGCCGGTTCAGCCACACGAGCATTTAATTGCTTCGGCTGATTTAAGGCTCAAAAGAAATTAATAATACAGGAAAAAAAAATAATAATAAATAAAAAAATGGACGAGGGTTTTCGGGGATTCTGATTCCGTAATATCAAAATCATTCAGAATCATATAATTGTCTGAATAAATTATTTGACCCCGAAAATAATCTGTAGCTGAAGTCGTTTTCAAGTTAGTTAGCAAACAATAAGTAAATAAATTCCAAAAGAGAATTTCTATACGTTTTGCAAACCTTCGAGTTTAACGTCACCGATAGTTTTAACATCCCGCATTGCGAAGCGGGTCTAACAAAAACGTACAGTAAATAACTTTAAAAAATAACCACGAATTGTTTTTTTTTTTTTTTGTGTGTGCAATGTTAGTCTATATACATAAATTGTCATGGTGACTCAACGTATGCTGGTGACGCTTTAAATTAAGTAATTATCATGGTCGTCTCGGCCTTTCCAACCATAAAATTTTATATCGTACTTCACATTGCTATAAAACTGTGGAGCAATTTCATTATTGCCCTCCTTCCTTCCGTACTGCATAATTCATGCTTTAAACTGCCTGATCCATATTTTCTTAACGTTTGTGGTTTTCTTTTCATTTTTTTTTTATTTGGTTCGAATAAAAGTTTTTTGTTTTTTTTTGCGTTGTATCGAAGCCTAAGTTATGTCAAAATAGTTTGTCTGACACAAACAATGCCCATAGGCTTAAAAGGATGTGGCCTCTCTCTCTATTTTCGCGCATCCTGCGCATATATAGCTTTTACAACGTTTGAATACGTTTGAGGGAATAGAAAAAGGTCTTGCGCGTGGGGAAAAACAGGAAAATAAAAAACGTCTGCAACATTTATATACGCTTGACCTAGTGTTCATGGACGCCACCGAGAGAAAAAAGGTGAAAGTTTGAGCTTTCCAATAAAAATGTGAAAAAATGTGAAAAATTGACCAAATTGATGAAAAAATTTGGAATTTTGGATATTTCGATATGAAAAAAAAATTGCTTCGTGCAAAAAAAAATATGCATAAATTTAGCTCCGCCATGGTAGAGTGAACATAAAATTCACTTTGAGGAGTTCATTTACCTGAATTTGCCAGTGAGCTAGATTATTTGGTTTGTCAGCTGAATGATGGCAGAGTGACTTGCATTCTGGGAATCTCTCTGTTCTTTTGTTCGAGGAACAGGATACCCAAAATGCAACGTACCGCCGCTCCCAGACTCTTCACCACGCCACTGAATGCGTTTTCGTGCTTTGGAAATAGGCTTATTCAACAAAAATGTTTGGAAAAAAGATGTGAAAAATTTGAAAATGTCTAAAATTTCTTTGCAAAAAAAATGTGAATAAAATCCAGACGCGTGAAGTGAAAAAATGTGAAAAACTAACGACCATCCCCGCGGTGGCATCCCTGAGTGTTGTAAAAAGTGAGTCATACAGAGTAGCCTGAAGGGAGGCATGTACCTTTAAATGTATTTACTTCCATGGTAGCTTTCCAGCGTTACTCAGTTTTGCAACGTTATTAGTTCGAACGTAAAGTTTGCATCTTTAGCCTATATTGGCCGCCTACAAAAGGTACAAAATAGAATTTTAAAGGTCCTTTTCAGGTAAACTTAGTCACTATAATTCTACTAGGAATTTATTTAAGGAGCACATAATATTATTAAATGTAACTAAACTGGGAGACTTACTTGTTATACAAAGAAATTACTTTTGGAACGATTTCAAACTAAACAAATGAATTTAAAATGAGTATCCTTCGCGATAAAACATTAAGGTTCGACATTCCACCGATTAAAAATAATTATCGCTCAAAAAAAATAAAGGTTACTACTACATTCCAACAATTTTCAATTTAATTCCATCAAAATTGCTCGATTTAACTAATTAACAATTCAGTCAAACCTAAAATAAAAGAGTGGCTAATTGACAACTAAGTTTGCTTTTATTTTTTATTTATTATTTTTTGTGTCCCTAATTGAGTATTTATTTTACTATTCTGTATTGTTTGATTTTTACATGTATTCCCCCGCCCCGCGGCCCTTCTTTTATGTTGATTGTAAAATTCCGACCTAATGTGTAGCCACACAAGGACTTTGTAGATCTCATAAAGCCGAGCCTTACTAAATCTCGAAACGTAGCTATTTTACGGTTTGGGTGCGTTAGTTCACGTTTACGGACTGAAGGCGGCTTTACGCAAAGATAATTTTCTCCCTTGATAGCTTTTACTTGGTTAATACTAAATCTGCTGGCTGCTTCTTGCCTTTGCTGGAGAATGCGGCTTTCGAGTTGTCTATACGTGGTAACCATGGCAACAACGCAGACGCAGATCTCCTCTTCGTGCCTCGACGCACGAAGCGTGCAACATGACGGCGTTGATTTGTGACAACAAGAAAACTATTTTTACTGCAGTAAAAACCGATGAACTGATTTCTGAATACCAGCATTCGATGATTTGTCGTCGAATCGATAACTCCGAAACGGACGCCATGTTGGATTTTGAATTCTCGCTGCGAGTAGCTATTTATTCTACCGACGTTTGATCACTGCTAGAAGCTGTTTTTTTTTCAGTGAGAATAGCAAATATTGGAAATGACAACAATGTTGTAGCAATGTTTCAAATTAATGTTGCACTTTGTTCTTGATCCGTGTTGTTATTTATAATACATTTAATTTGTTATGTATTACCGCAGTCATTTAGTAGAAACAGGAAACTAATCGTAAAGAAATAATGGTTGACTAGCAAATAGCGTTCGGCGAGCGAGAAGGTCTCGTTGCGAAAACGCGCCTGACTCTTGTTTGAATTCTCGCAGCTAGAAGCTAAAAAAAATTATTTGAAGTTCCAACATGGTGGCGGATTTAGCTATACCGACTCGTAAAGAAAACCGTATAAAAAAACCAATCAACTGAAAATAGTCAACAATCGGGTTCACAGGGTTCGTACAAGTACGTTCAAGGACTTTTTTGTAAAACCAATATAATTTTTTAGACCAATTCAACTTTTTTTAAGGACCTTTATTTGAAAACTTGCCTACAACATCTCATGCTACACTAAAAAAGTTCACATTTTAATGGTGAGCGTAGAAAAAAAGCAACGACAATAAAAGCAGGTGGAATAAACCGCGAAATAAAAAGACAGGAAAAAATGAAATGCTGCGGAAAAAAGCCTGAGAAAAACATTGTATTGTGTGGTTTTTTTTCGTGTTTGTTGATGTTATAAATGAAGTCAGGGCAGTTGCGGGCTAGAATTTCACCAGAAATATTTTTTCTTCTAATTTTTGTTGTTGCTGTTTTTCTATAAAAAAAAAAACAGCAACCTTCTTTCCTGGTTTCATTTTAATAATCCAGTAACCAACTGATGAAAGTGCTGTGGAGCAATAAAATTGAAAAGATATATGCTGAACGACACTTTACGAAAAACGTACAAACTATTAAAAAAAAATGCAAGCTTGTTTTTATTTTGCTCAAAGCTGCGGCATTATGCCTCTAAAAATTAATTATACCACGCGGCACGGCTGTTTGCCGTGACGCACGCATCACGTGATTAGGCTTGTCCATTCAGACGGCCGAAGCGCTATTCTCGTTCGTCATTGGCTAACTCATGATGACATCACGGCAAACAGCCGTGGCTCGTGTTATAAGTGGTTCTCACCGGGAGTGTTATTAAAAAAAAATTGACGCGAGCGGGCCGTGTTTTTTTTTACGTTTTATTCGTTATTTTTCAGATGCGGCGGATGGCTTATTATTTTTTTTTTACCAAACAATACAAAATATCAGTAACTTATATTTTGTTGTGGAGTACATGTTTTAATTACAGGGTGATCGTGCAAAAGTTGCACACTTGATAAAAAAAAAAAGGCAGTCTTTAGATCCAAGTTTTTAGTTGTGACACACCTCTGACCGACCCTTAGATTTGTTTCGAGGCTTTCATGTGTATGGAGCAAAGAGCTCCAATGTGGTCATCGGCTCCAGGAAATGTTTGATGAAAGGGCTGATGCGTGATCGGAATTATTTTTGTTTTTAGACAATGTCATAAAAAAAAAACGTTTCGTGTGCTGAGAAAAAACCCATGCGTGCGCTCCCGAGAACCACTTAAATAATTCTTAGCGGCAAGATATGAAATTCAAAAAAAAAAAATTAAATTCAAGGGTTTTCAAGGAATTGGCTAACAATTTCAAGGAATTCAAGGCTTTGAATATTTCTTAACAAGTTCGAGCACTTTCAAAGACTTCAAGCACCTTGTAGAAACCCTGGTTCAGAAACGACTGGGAAAATTGTTTAGTCACGAGGAATTCGACGTCTTATTGTCACGGATTAAAAGACTGCAAGCATTTATTCAAACGATGTCGGATTTAGCTAACCGAGTAGCGATGTTACCATGGTAACGCCGCATTTGCCGTCGCGCGATTAAATTCTATCTGCCAGACTGCAAAAGCGAGTCGTTGCATCAACGCGCTCTTGCCCGTAATGAGTCAAAGCTATTTTTTTTTTTTTTTTTTTTTCATTTTTATTTTTGTTTGTACTTAGTAGCTGCGTACTTGGCTACATTTCAAAAATACAATGCCTGTATAATTCTGGCTGAAATCCAGCACTGCTTTCCGCCACGCTTTTCTGTTTACGTGTACTAGAGACTTAAAGACCCCCTTTCACCTTTTCAGGTGCTACATGCAGCGCCGTAGAATCTTCGAGCAATACAAGGGAAAATAGCGGTAAATTAAAAATGGAACAACACTATTCGCAGCAGCGCCGCGAATTTCATAACTAAAACGAGCTGACGTGACCCACATCAGCCTATCGGATGAAGGACGGAAAATCTGGAACGTGGATGCTGTGTTTAGAATATGGGCAGCAACGCTGTCGAAATGGTGAACAGGCCGCCATTAAGTATACTGTTCATGGAACATCTGTGTCTACGCACTGCTTCCAATAAAATGATTGACGCCAACAACCGCAAAATCTGTAATTCTATTGCGTAGTGGCGCTGTTAGTCGTGCGCCGTCCATGCCGTTGAACACGTTAGCCGTAGGCCTATTTTGCATTTTTCCTTCCTCTCTCTCTATCTTCCCAACTCGTCACGATCGCCTTTAGCATTCATTTCCATCCCTCCATTTTTAGTGAGAAGCACCTTTCTTCACGAGAATGTTCATGAATCTTTACTCTATTGGCTCGTTAAGAAGAACGTACTGTTTGCAAATGGCCGCCCTCTCGCACCTCCAAATTGACGGTGCCCCATTAAGTCGTTCTTGGAAGAAACGCCGTATGGGGGGGCCGCCCCCGGGCAACGCAAGGGTCTCCGCCATTTTTATTTTTATGTCGGCGACCACGCTATGTATACGCCGGCGGTGACGTAACGGCCGTTTTGATGACGTCATTGGCGGTCGTTCGGTTGTCATATAAATGTCCCGCCGTTGCATGACAACTACCGCCCGCCATAAGTGGGTGCTAATAACTTTTCGTGATCCATTGCCCGTTCTAATGACGTTGTTGATAATGTTTGTTTAACGTTTAGAGCCCGGTGGTGGTTTGTGAACCGGGGTTGGTTGGCCGGGTTCGTGTCGAGGCTAACGACGGCACCTCGTTTGCGTAAAGCGAATGACAGATTTTGTGGACTCCACCG
>JAHWFP010111486.1:0-13317 GCA_023313725.1 Lithobius niger
TTGGCATAAGCCTACAAAATTAAATTTAATTAAATTTAATTACAATCCTGTTTAACATGCAAGGAATAAACTGGAGCACTCAAGACTACCGGTCACATATTTAAACACAGAAATAAATCAAGCTTGACTGTAGCCTACCTAGTTGTATAAATTAACTGCCTACAAGTTAAATTTAAAGGGGCTAGGCTTTGAAAAGATGTTTTACATTCACCATTTTGCAACGTTTTACAAAACAACACTTCCAGCCTAAGCCTCAGCACAGACCAGATTTCACTAAGTTTGAGCATAAACCTACGGTGTTAAATTTTACACCGGCACACACTAGCCTGAATATGGGCAATGGCACAATCGAATTTACAAGAGTTAATTTAGCAGCGCATTTTTCGAAACTTCAGGTTTATAATTCTGCCTGTGCGGACACGCCAGTGCGTCGCTCTAGAACACTGCCAAGGTAAAATTAACCATAATAAATCCAATTGCCCACTTCGGTTCTAGTTGTTAAGGTACTAAATTTAACTATTATCATTTCGTACCACACAGCACTACCACGAGAAAATAACACTGTTTGAAAAAGTTTAAACTCTGATAGGAATTCAGAGCACTAATTTTCATTGCCAAAATGAAAAAAAATTTGCAACTTACCACAAATATGGAGCAAAGATGTGGTTGAAGACCTATCAGTTTAGGCTTAAGTTTTTAAAGTATACATAAGGTACCGGTCTCGTCGCCAACTGTGATTTCCTAGGCAGGGACACACCTAAGCCCAGGGTGGGCACCAATGGTAATAAACACATGGACTACCAGAGTGTAGGCTACAGCTGATAAGACAGCGAACTTCCTGTTTACTTCTTTTTAAATACAAGGAAGTCACGTGATGCACTTTGACTATATACAATTATGGAGCAGCCTATTAGTAGTTAAAGAGGTATCTTGGTAGGGTTAACATATTGACATGAAATTGATGGCTGCCATTGTGGAGCACACAAGTGACGACTCCACAGCTCCGGAGTTTTTTGGGGATGTGTACCTTTTTTCGTCGTTATGTGGAATCCTACTCATTACTGGCCCGCCCCTTTTTCAACCTACTGAAAACACCAACACCAGTTCGTGTGGTCCCCAGAGTGTGATTCTGCCTTTAAAACTTTAAAGGAAAAATTTGTTACTGCCCCAATTCTTGCACAGCCCGACTTCACTAAGCCTTTTACCATCCGATGTGACAGCTCTTATTTTGGTTTGGGCGCGGTGCTCTTGCAGGATGGAGAAAATGGCCCTCGCGTTATTTCTTATGCAAGTCGCCTTCTACGTAAAAACGAGGTTTCTTTTTCCACGGTCGAGAGGGAAGCTCTTTCTGTACTGTGGAGTGTTGAACTGTTTAGACCTTATGTAGAATCTAGTGAGTTTACTGTGATTTCCGACCATCGTTCTCTTGAGTGGTTAAAAAACGCCAGAGACCCAACTGGGCGTTTATCTCGATGGGCCTTACGTTTAGCCTGCTTTAACTTTGCCATTAAATATAAAAGTGGTGCATCAAATACAGTGGCTGACCACCTGTCACGATTTGCCTTAAATGTTGCTGAAGGCAATATTGGAAACGATGATGCTGATAGATTACGGATGGCACAGAGAAGTGACCCTGTATTAAAACTTGTGGGCCATTTCATTGAAAATGGGACTGCTTTTCTCACCACCTCAGTCGGACGCAAAGCTAGGCGTGTATCTTACAACGCATTTATCAATAGTTATTGATCATGGGTAGAACTTTTAGAAACAGCCTTGGTGAAACGAGATTTTGTGCTCTTTTTCCTCCTTCTGAGCGCATGCGTTTAATTGCTGCTGCAGCACATCTTGGCCCTGTTACAAAACACATGGGTGTCTCGAAAACTGTTAAATTGATTCAAACCCATTCAACTTGGTTTGGCATGGTTCGTGACGTGACAGCTTACATCAAGAAGTGTCACATTTGTCAAACATGCAAAAGTAACCCCTCGTCCGCACTTGGTTAATGGGTGCCGCCCCCATTCCCCAGTTGCCAGGAGACACTTAATTTATAGACTTTTCTGGTCCGTTTGTTCGCTCAAACACTGGACACAAATACCTTTTGATTATTCAAGATTCCGTAACAAAGTGGCCCGAAATCTTTCCCATGAAAGATGCGAAGGCTATTACTGTAGCAAGTATACTTGTTAAAGAGGTATTCTGACGTTACGGGCAATGTAAACGTCTGGTATCGGATAACGGTAAATCTCTTTTTAAATGGCATACTTCTCTGCATAGCACGCATGTTTGGGGTTAAGCAGACGTTTCTGAACATTTACAGTCCAGCCGGAAATCAAAGTGAACGTTTGATAAATACTGTTAAATCTCTCATCCGAACTAGGATCAATAAGAATCAGAAAACATGGGATTCTGACTTACATATGATTGCTATGGCGCTTAGTGTGACTGTCTCCAGAACCACGGGTTTTTCACCTGCCGAACTTCATCACGGTCGTCCCCTCCATCTACCTGGGACTGTTGACCCTGAACTACTGAGCTCCCTTGATAAGAAATCAAAAACTTGGGTTGTAAACATGTCAAAACGCCTTGCCAACGCTATTTCAATCGCTTGCACAGCCTTGCGTGAGCAACAAGATTTGAATCGCGCTCGTGCAGATGAAGGGGAAAAACCTTTTTCTTTCAAAGTTGGTGACGAAGTTTTATGGAAAACTCACTATATTTCTGATAAGGCTAGGCAGTTCAGTAAGAAACTCGCGCCCCGGTTTGAGGGCCCCTTTATTGTTCATGAGGTTGTCACTCCATTGACTTACAGACTCAAGGATCCGATTAAAGGTAAAATGCTTTCTGGGACCACGCACTTATCGCAGTAGAAGCTGTACTTCCGATAACGAGACTCATGCATTTTTCTCATACCTCCCCCCATTATCTTTTTTTATGTCACTTTATTTACCTTTGTCCTTTGGGTGATGGGTGATTAGTTTTTTCTTCCTATTCGGAATTTAAAAAAAACCTATCACTTGTTGTAATCTAATGAAGCCGGAACCTTACTCCTCATCTTACTTTACTGGTTCTTTCTTGATTTTACAAATGATGACTTAGTGTCCTGAGTTTCGTTTTAAATAATTCTTTCGGGAATCTTTTTCTCGTATAAAACATAAAACTGTTGAACTGGTGATTTTTATTTATTGTCTTTTCTTCACCTCCCTTTTTTCCTTGTGCCTTTCCTTCCTTTAAGGAGTGGAGTGGTCCTCGTAAGAAAATCGTGTTGTTTCTTAGGATGGCACTTTTTTAGTTTGCAGTTTCTTGAATCCCAGTCTTTGTATTGCATGAGTTGTTCTGTACCTTGTTTACCTTTTTTGTTTTTCATTATTTTTATGCATGCCTTTAGTTTGTGTTGTAAAAATTTTAAAGTCTGGTTTTCCCCCAGCCTTTTTTTTTTGTTGTGCACCCACCTTCCTATCTGCTCCCTGATTTGGAAAATTCCCAGGTAGAAGGGCTGGTTTGGCCTAGGATCCCCTGTTTGTCTCTTGTGCCTTGTACATGTTTGACTATGTTTATTTTCCCGGTTTTCCATGTTCTTGTCTGCCTCGAGATTTGTTTTCCCCCAAATTTCCCTAATTTCAGATAAGCTTCATTTGGTAAACTTTCCCCAACTCTTCGTATCCTCCCAATCTCCGGTTTTTTGGAAGGCTGTGTCACCTAGTCCTATGTTTCCTGGTTTTCTTCGTGTGAACTTGGTATTGTTTGACTGGTGTACCTGTAATGGGACCTTTTACATTGAGTTACCCTTTTCCTCCATTTCGTGTAATGTTTTTCATTTAATGCATATAATGACCTGGTGGTGTGATGTGTGATCTGTGGTTGGTCTGGTGTACTTCCATTCCTTTCTATGCCTTATGCATGCCTTATGTTTTTGATTCTTTGCCCTTCCTTTTTTGGCCTTTCTTTTTTTCTCCTTTTTTCTTGTGTTTTTTTATGTGGCTTTTCTTCTTGCGTGATGTTTTGCCTTACCTTTTACGTCTTGTATTGCTGCTTCGTCTTTTTCTGATTCACAATTTTTTTTTAGTATCTCCCTTCTTTTCCCCATCATACCTTTCTCTTGTTTCTCTCGCTATACTGTCGTAGCCTCATTATTTTTCTCTCTGAATTAAATAATGACCTTCTTTTCTCGTTTGGAAACTCGCTGACTCTTGTTTTCGGGAGTTTGGCTTGCTCGTGAGTTACTTGGTGTTGGTTTTTTTCTTATATGACGCCTTCTGCATCATTACGCAAATATTTTTCCCTGACCTTTGATGGTTTGAAACTGAAATGTTCGGAAGTCTGTTCTTCCATATGAAGGGCAATGAGGTAATTTAGTGAGGTTGTTATAGTGTGGTTATTTTAGACTTTATGTCTTAACCTTACTTGCAATATCGGTATATCTTGGTAAATACTCAGGGTCAAGATTTAGGTTCAATTTTTTTCTGCTTGTGAAGTGTTATGCCATTTCATGTCGGAAAATTGATTTCTGAGGTTGGTATTTGGTTTTTGACACGTCCTTACGATGCTTGTTCACATCCTGTTCGGTGACGAGACCACCTCTGGATCGGCCAGGGGGGCATTATATCGGGCTTCTCGATGGCATCCAGCACAATATAGCAATTTTCAGCTGCTGACTCGCTGACATGCTCCTTGGATCCTTTACACCTAATAGCTTAGGCTATCTCAATTGGCTCTGACTCCATAACTTACTTGCGTTGCACCCTTGCATGTTTAACTTTCCTGCGCGTCCTTCCTCGTTATCCCTGGTTACGTCTTTTGTTATTACTTACGTCACTTACCTGCATTTCATCTGTCGTCATTTGTTGTAATGGCATCACTGATGATCATGGCTTCTCCGTGATTGAGTTTATTAGAATTTAATATTTTAACTGTTATTTTTGTTTGGTAGCCTAACATGTTTGCTTTACTAAAATTGAACTTAGTATTCACTAGCCTATTGCTTAGGTGCGTAAATTAAATAAAAAAAACATAGAAATTACTAGCCATCAGGTAATTTCCCTGTCTAGCAAATCACCTGATATGCAAATTAACCTCGTTCCTTAAAAACCCTTTGTCGTGCTGTTGTCAGATCACCCTGGGCTGTCATCGCCTGTAGGCCAGCTCTCGGCAGGTTGATTGCTCCTGTCATTTTAAATTTTAACTTGGTGTGGCCACGCACACCATTAATTTTAACCTGTGGAATTTTTAATTTTATTGAGCCATGTTTTTGGGAAATCTTGGCTGCCTCCTGGAAGCCATTGTGTCAGCCTGGGGAGACAGATTTCCTTCGAGAAGCCCTGCACCTGCGAGCCTTCTCACTCAGCATGAATCGAGGTACCTGAACATTTTAGTTATAATTTTGGTTTAGTGCGGAGAGCCGTATTTTATCTTGCGCGTACCGCCAAGTCAGTGTATAGTCCCCAGCGTTATACTATATGGCACTTCGTTTTCTTAAGCATGCAGCTTAATGCTCCTTGAGCGTGGTACTTTCCGTGGAGGGTGTGTCGAGTAATTAACGTGTTTTGATTTAACCTTGCAATTCTTAACCACTCCCGCAGATGAAATTGAGGTTTTGCCATATTAGAGGTTCGACTCCTGGTCAACTTCTAAACGAACGTCACCTATAATCTTGTTGTCTTAACTAGATGCATAATAGTTATCCCGTTACGTGAAGTCAACTCCTAACCCGTTACCACTAGTTTTCCGTAATGAGACGTCATTATTATTGACCCCCCCTTCAGCTTATTCCGTTACGAGAAGCTTGCGGTGGGTCAATAGTCCAGTGCCTTAACCCGACACGAGAAGTTACCATTTGACAATAAGCCTAGCTAATTTTCCATTGCCTTTCTTTTTCATGGTCCGTTATGTGATGCCTTCGACGACATTCCCATAACGAGACGCCCGTACCATCTTGAGCTCTTGACCAAATCAGTTTAAAATTTCTCGAGCTCCAAATCTATGAGCACCCATAGCAAAACTTGTAGCATTCCGCAGTTTTTATGTAACCCCTCCCCAACTATTTATTAACCACATAAGCTAACGCAAATTTCTGTTGTTGACTGAGTTCGTTCATTGCATTAACAGTTAAGAGTGTTATGTGAATGATGTTTTGGTATTTTCAGGGTTAATCTCTCCCCCCTTTTCTCGGTTTCAACAGCGGCCTTAAAAACCCGCCATTGAATCCGGGACCTCAGGCGTAGAATCATTCCCTAGACTTTTTAAACCAACATCTCCCCCTCTGTTTGCTTGCATTCAAGGGATGAAAATGGCCTAACCCACAACTAAAAGCCAAAAAAGTAAATATAAACTTTTAATATTGCAAACGTTCAAGTTCACGATAGCTTGTCTTTTGCATCAACACTAAGAGTGAGCAATGGCCGACATGGCCGACACGGCCGTTAAGGACGAGCGCTGTATGCGGTGATATTCAGGCTACTCTACCAAGTCTGCTATTGCGTAGCTAATTGGAAAAAAATATAAACTTTTGGACATTGCAAATGTTCTAGTGCACGATAGCTAGTCTTTTGCATCAACAGTAATGTTACCAATATCCGACATGGCCGACTTGGCTGTTTAGTATAATCGCTGTATGTGGTGATATTCAGGCTACTTTAATGAGTCAGCTATAGCGTAGCCAGGTGGAAGAAAATAGAAACTTTTGGAAATTGCTAATGTTCTAGCGCACGATAGCTTGTCTTTTGCATCAACAGTAAGTGTGATCAATGTCCGACATGGTCGATAAGTCTGAGCGCTATATGTGATGATATTCAAGCTACTGCAATGAATCAGCTATTACGTAGCTAAGTGGAAGAAGATATAAAGTTTTGGAAATTGCAAATGTTCTAGTGCTCGATAGCTGGTCTTTTGAATCAACAGTAAGTGTGAGCAATGTCCGACGTGGCCTATACGTATGAGACTGTATGTGGTGATATTCAGGCTATTCCAACGAATCAGCTATTGCGTAGCTAAGTGGAAGAAAATATAAACTTTTGGAAAATGAAAACGTTCTAGTGCTCGGTAGCTTGCCTTTTGCATGAACAGTAAGTGTGAGCAAATTACGACAAGGCCGACATGGTCGATAAATATGGGCGCTGTATGTGGTGATATTCAGGCTATTCCAACAAATCAGCTATTGCGTAGCTAAGTGGAAGAAAATATAAACTTTTAGAAATTGCAAATGTACAAGTGCACGATAGCTTGCCTATTGAATCAACAGTAAGTGTGAGCAATGTTCGACATGGCCTATAATTATGAGCACTGTAAGTGGTGATATTCAAGCTACTGCAATGAGTCAGCTATTGCGTAGCTAAGTGGAAGAAAATATAAACTTTGGAAAATGAAAACGTTCTAGTGCTCGGTAGCTGGTTTTTTGCATCAACAGTAAGTGTGAGGAATAACCGACATGGCCGACATGGCCAATAAGTATGATCGCTCTAATTGGTGATATTCAGGCTACTCCAACGAGTTTGCTATAGTGTAGCTAAGTTGAAGTAAATATAAACTTTTGGAAATTGCAAACATTCTAGTGCACGATAGCTTATCTATTCCATCAACAGTAAGTGTGACTAATGTCCGACATGGCCAATTAGTATGATCACTGTATGTGGTGATATTAAGGCTATTCCAACGAATCAGCTATCGCATAGCTAAGTGAAAAAATATATAAACATTTGGAAATTGCAATCGTTGAACTTCACGATAGCTTGTCTTTTGCATCAACACTAAGTTTGAGCAATGGCTGACATGGCCGACATGGGCGATAAGTATCAGCGCTGTATGTGGTGATATTCAGGCTAATCCAACGAATTAGCTATTGCCTAGCTAAGTGGAAGAAAATAGAAGCTTTTGGTAATTAAAAAAGGTATAGTGCTCGATAGCTGGTCTTTTGCGTCAACAGTAAGTGTGACCAATGTCAGTAATGGCCGACCTGCCCGATTAGTATGATCACTGTATGTGGTGATTTTCAGGCTACTCCAACAAGTCAGCAATAGAGTAGCTAAGTTGAAGTAAATATAAACTTTTGGAAATTGCAAACGTTCTAGTGCACAAAAGCTTATCTATTGCATCAACAGTAAGTATGACCAATGGCCGACATGGACGACATGGTCGGTAAGTATGACTGCTGTATATGGTGATATTTAGGTTATTCCACTTAATCATCTATTGCGTAGCTAAGTGGAGAAAATATAAACTTTTGGAAATTGCAAATGTTCAAGTGCATGATAGCTTGTCTTTTGCTCCAACACTAAGTGTGAGCAATGGCCGACATGGCTGACATAACCAATAAGTATGATTGCTCTAATTGGTGATATTCAGGCCACTACAACGATTCAGCTATTGCGAAGCTAAGTAGAAGAAAATATAAACTTTTGGAAATTGCAAACGTTCTAGTGCACGATAGCTTGTCTTTTGCATCAACAGTAAGTGTGACCATTGTCCGACATGGCAGACGTGGCCGATTAGTAATAGCGCTGTATGTGGTGATATTCAGGCTACTCGAATGAGTCTTCTATAGCGTAGCTACGTAGAAGTAAATATAAATTTTTGGCAATTGCGGACTTTCTAGTGTACGACACGATAGCTTAACTATTGCATGAACAGTAAGTATGACTAATGTCCGACATGGCCGATTAGTGTGATCGCTGTATGTGGTGATATTCAGGCTATTCCAACGAATCAGCAATTGCGTAACTAAGTTGAAGTAAATATAAACTTTGGAAATTGCGAACGTTCTGGTGCACGATAGCTTATCTATTGCATCAACAGTAAGAATGACTAATGTCCGACATGGTCGATTAGTATGATCGCTTTAGTGGTGATATTCAGGCTATTCCAACGAATCAGTTATCACGTAGCTAAGTGGAAGAAAATATAAACTTTTCGAAATTGCAAATGTTCAAGTGCACGATAGCTTGTCTACATCAAGCACATCAAGCACACTCAAGCACACTTAGATCAACACTAAGTGTGAGCAATGGCCGACATTGTCGATAAGTATGAGCGCTGTACGTGCTGATATTCAAACGACTGCAACGAATCAGCTGTTGCGTAGCTAAGTGGAAGAAAATATAAACTTTTGGTAATTACAAAAGTTCTAGTGTTCGATAACTGGTCTTTTGCATCAACAGTAAGTGTGACCAATGTCCGAAATGGCCGACGTGGTCAATTAGTATGATCACTGTATGTGGTGATTTTCAGGCTACTCCAACAAGTCAGCTATAGTGTAGCTAGGTGGAAGAAAATATCAAAATTTGGAAATTGCAAAAGTTAGTGCATCATAGCTTGCCTTTTCCATCAACAGTAAGTGTGAGCAATGTCCGACATGTCTGACATGGTCAATAAGTATGAGCGCTCTAATTGGTGGTATTCAGGCTACTCCAACGAGTTTGCTATAGTGTTGCTAAGATGCAGTAAATATAAACTTTTGGAAATTGCAAACGTTCTAGTGCACAATGGCTTATCTATTGCATCAACAGTAAGTGTGACTAATATCCAACATGGCCGATTAGTATGATCGCTGTATGTGGTGATATTAAGGCTATTCCAACGAATAAGCTATCACGTAGGTAAGTGAAAAAAATATAAACTTTTAGAAATTGCAATCGTTCAACTTCACAATAGCTTGTCTTTTGCATCAACACTAAGTATGAGCAATGGCCGACACGGCCGAGATGGTCGATAAGTTCGAGCGCTGTATGTGGTGATATTCAGGCTAATCCAAAGAATCAGCTATTGCCTAGCTAAGTGAAAGAAAATATAAATTTTGTGAAATTAAAAAAGGTCTAGTGCACGATATCTTGTCTTTTTCATCAATAGTAAGTGTGACCAATGTCCGACATGGCCGACATGGCCGATAAGTATGATCGCTCTAATTGGTGCTATTCAATCCACTCCAACGATTCAGCTATTGGAAAGCTAAGTAGAAGAAAATATAAACTTTTGGATATTGCAAACGTTCTAGTGCACGATATCTTGTCTTTTTCATGAACAGTAAGTGTGACCAATGTCCGACATGGCCGATAAGTATAAGCGCTGTTTGAGGCCGATAAGTACTGCAAAAAGTCAGCTATTGCGTAGTTAAGTGGAAGAAAATATAAACTTTTGGAAATTGCAAACGTTCTAGTGCACTATATCTGGTCTTTTGCATTAACAGTAAGTGTGACCAATGTCTGACATGGCCGACGTGGTGGATTAGTAATAGCGCTGTATGTGGAGATATTCAGGCTAATCCAACAAGTTTGCTATAGCGTAGCTAAGTTGGAGTAAATATAAACTTTTGGAAATTGCAAACGTTCTAGTGCACCAACAGTAAGTGTTACTAATGTCTGACAAGGCCGATTAGTATGATCGCTGTTTGTGGTGATATTCAGGCTATTCCAACAAATCAGCTATCGCGTAGCTAAGTGAAAGTATCGGGCTTCCCAATGGTGTCCAGCACGATATAGCAATTTCCAGCTGTTGACTCGCTGACATGCTCCTTGGATCCTTTACACCTAATAGCTTAGGCTATCTCGATTGGCTCTGACTCCATAACTTACCTGAGTGTTTAACTTTCCTGCGCGTCCTTCCTCGTTATCCCTGGTTACGACTTTTGTTATTACTTACGTCACTTACCTGCGTTTCATCTGTCGTCATTTGTTGTAATGGCGTCACTTATGATCATGACTTCTCCGTGATTGAGTTTATTTGAATTTAATATTTTAACTGTTAATTTTTGTTTGGTAGCCTAACATCTTTGCTTTACTAAAATTTAACTTAGTATTCACTAGCCTATTGCTTAGGTGCGAAAATTAAATAAAAAAATAGAAATTACTAGCCATCAGGTGATTTTCCTCTTTAGCAAATTACCTGATATGCAAATTAACCTCGCCCCTTAAAAACCCTTTGTCGTGCTGTTGTAAGGTCACCCTGGGCTGTCATCGCCTGTAGGTCAGCTCTCGTTAGGTTGATTGCTCCTGTCATTTTAAAATTTTAACTAGGTGTGGCCACGTACACCAATAATTTTAACCTGTGGAATTTTTAATTTTATTGAGCCATGTTTGCTGGAAAATCTTGGTTTCTTCCTGGAAGCCATTGTGTCAGTCTGGGGTTACTGATTTCCTTCGAGAAGCCCTGCACCTGCGAGCCTTCCCACTCAGCATGTATCGAGGTAACTGAAGATTTTAGTTATGATTTTGGTTTAGTACGGAGAGCCGTATTTTATCTTGCGCGTGCCGCTAAGTCAGTGTATAGTTCCCAGCATTATACTATATGGCACTTCGTTTTCTTAAGCGTGCAGCTTAATGCTCCTTGAGCGTGGAACGTCGAGTAATTTAACGTGTTTTGATTTACCATTGCAATTCTTAACCACCCCCACAGATGAGATTGAGGTTTTGCTGTATTAGAGGTTCGACTCCTGGTCAACTTCTAAACGAACGTCACATATCATCTTGTTGTCCTAACCAGATGCATAATAGTTATCCCGTTACGTGAAGTCAACTCCTAACCCGTTAACCACTAATTTTCCGTAACGAGACGTCATTATTATTGACCCCCCCCCCCTTCAGCTTATTCCGTTATGAGAAGCTTGCGGTGGGTCAATAGTCCAGTGCCTTAACCCGTCATGAGAAGTTACCGTTTGACAATAGGCCTAGCTAATTTTCCATTGCGTTTCTTTTTCATGGTCCGTTACGTGATGCCTTCGACGACATTCCCGTAACGAGACGCCCATACCATCTTGATCTCTTGACCAAATCAGTTTAAAATTTCTCAAGCTCCAAATCTATGAGCATCTATAGCAAAACTTGTAGCATTCCGCAATTTTTATGTAACCCCTCCCCAACTACTTATTAACCCAAAAAGCTAACGCAAACTTCTGTTGTTGACTGAGTTCGTTCATTGCATTTACAGTTAAGAGTGTTATGTGAATGATGTTTTGGTATTTTCAGGCTAAATCTTTCCCTCCTTTTCTCGGTTTCAACTGCGGCCTTAAAACCCCGCCATTGAATCTGGGACCTCGAGCGTAGACTCATTCCCTAGACTTTTTAAACCAACATCTACCCCGCTGTTTGCTTGCATTCAAGGGATGAAAATGGCCTAACCCACAACTAAAAGCCATAAAAGTAAATATAAACTTTTGGAAATTGGAAACGTTTAAGTTCACGATAGCTTGTCTTTTGCATCAACACTAAGTGTGAGCAATGGCCGACATGGCCGACATGGCCGTTAAGTACAAGCACTGTATGCGGTGATATTCAGGCTACTCCAACAAGTCTGCTATTACGTAGCTAATTGGAAAAAAATATAAACTTTTGGACATTGCAAATGTTCTAGTGCATGATAGCTGGTCTTTTGCACCAACAGTAAGTGTTACCAATATCCGACATGGCCGACTTGGCTGTTTAGTATAATCGCTGTATGTGGTGATATTCAGGCTGCTCCAATGAGTCAGCTATAGCGTAGCTAGGTGGAAGAAAATAGAAACTTTTGGAAATTGCTGATGTTCTAGTGCACGATAGCTTGTCTTTTGCACCAACAGTAAGTGTGACCAATGTCCGACATGGTCGATAAGTCTGAGCGCTGTATGTGATGATATTCAAGCTACTGCAACGAGTCAGCTATTGCGTAGCTAAGTGAAAAAAATATAAGTTTTTGGAAAATGAAAACGTTCTAGTGCTCGGTAGCTGGTCTTTTGCATCAACAGTAAGTGTGACCAATTTCCGACCTGGATGACATGGCCGATTAGTATGACCGCTGTATGTGGTGAAATTCAGGCTACTCCAACGTATCAGCTATTGTGCAGCTAAGTGGAAGAAAATATAAACTTTTGGAATTTGCAAATGTACAAGTGCACGATAGCTTGTCTTTTGAATCAACAGTAAGTGTGAGCAATGTCCGACATGGCCTATAAGTATGAGCACTGTATGTCGTGATATTCAAGCTACTGCAACGAGTCAGCTATTGCGTAGCTAAGTGAAAGAAAATATAAACTTTAGGAAATTGCAAATGTTCAAGTGCATGATAGCTTGTGTTTTGCATCAACAGTAAGTGTGAGCAATGTCCGACATGGCCGAAATGGTCAATAAGTATGAGCGCTGTATGTGGTGATATTCAGGTTACTCCAACGAATCAGCTATTGCGCAGCTAAGTGGAAAAAAATATAAACTTTTAGAAATTGCAAATGTTCAAGTGCATGATAGGTTTTGTTTTGCATCAACAGCAAGTGTGAGCTATGTCCGACATGGCCGACATGGACAATAAGTATGAGCGCTGTTTGTGGTGATATTCAGGCTATTCCAATAAATCAGCTATTGCGTAGCT
>JAHWFP010111520.1:0-11102 GCA_023313725.1 Lithobius niger
TGCTGGATCCCGGGCCATGTTGGGATAGGTGGAAATGAGCAAGCTGATTCTGCTGCGAAAGGGGCCCTTTCTGGCCCTCTTGGAAGGGATCTCGCCCTTGTTCTCTCGAACGCCTTTCCAACTCTGCGTCTGAGGTTACACGCTTTTTGGCAAGCCTTGTGGGACAGACAGGACGGTAATAAATTATAAGCTATTAAAGGCACTGTCGAGGAATGGCGCTCAGCGTGTCGCCGCAGTCGCCGTGAGTAGGTGGTGTTGGCCCGCTTGCGCATTGGTCACACCCGACTTACTCATTGTTTTCTTTTGCGGGGGGTTGATCCTCCTGAATGTTATTGGTGTCGATGGCCACTTACGGTCCGGCATTTCCTTGTTGATTGTCGTCATCTTGATGGTGTTCGTCGTCGTTTCCATCTTCCGCATGACATTGCGCGTCAATTGAGCGATAAGTCTGTCCTCCTATCCGGTGTTTTTCAGTTTTTGCAGAAGGTACAGATGTATGACATGATTTAGATTAGGGGTTTGAATAATATCTCTGTAATGTGTGGTGCAGTGGTAACCCGGACCACTGCACTGTGACTGAGGTTGGCGCCAATGACCTAGCTGTCGACGCGCCATTAAGCCTCAATTCCCCCCCCCTCATCAAGCAATCGTGGTCGATCGCCCATCCACACAATGTTCCTTTCCAGACTGGGACCCATCCACACTTCTCTCCTGCCTCATGGGACCATGTTGCGAACCCCTGCATAACATCCTCCGCATTTTCCTGACCCACATTTTGATCACACTGACATACAGTCCTCGCTGCAGCAAAATTCAATCTTGCCAGTGGACCTCACCTGCAAACTTCACACAGGACTGCCACATCAACCAACGGATATCTACAAACTTCCAGAAGTCGTAACCAGTCACTCTTCCCACCCCTCTCAAGAGTGGATTAAGGATCACCTTCACAGACTCAAAACAACTCAGTTTAAGTCTGTCGCCCGCTGACCGCAGCGCATCACTCGCACTGACAACAACACTAGTGGCACAACTCATGAACTCAAGACGTGCGGCATCCTGAACCTTCCACTACTGACATCGGCATCCCCAACAATTCACCTGTAGCCTCACAATGAAGACAGTCAACAGAACCATCCCTCAAGAGAGACAAACTCAAGAAATCGGATTGCATCGTCCGAGACCCATCATCACTGCCAGACATGTTATCCAATCCTCCTTAAGCACTGAAACAGATACCGACAAGAAGCATGACTCATCTTCCATCTCGGACAACCACTTCCATAGATTAACCCATATTGCAGAATTTCTGTTTCATAAAAGTGCGAAGTGTAATCTTTTTGGGGAAGCCAGCTCGTAACTCTAGGGTCCTTGTCAAGGGTGCCCACCACCCAAGTTGACGAGGTCTACTGAAATGCTACAAATTTTCAGGTATTTTATATTTCCGAACGGCAATAGAAACGAAATTTTTCCGGCCCTCCTGAAAATTGTTTCTGTTGCCTAGTAGCAAATATACAATACCTGAACCCACCCTGCCTAACCTCGTCGAGTGTCCACTTGACAAATCGAGAGGGAAAAGATGCCGAGCCAGTCTCGCCCGAATGCTTTTATAGAGGATCCTCACGCATGCGCAGGATGGGTTACGCAGCTGGCAGTCTCTAAACAGCTTTAAAACTCCAGTGAAGGAAGCATGCTTCAGGGAAGAATGCTATAAATTTCAGGTATTGTATATTTCCTACTAGGCCACAGAAACAATTTTCAGCCGGCCAGACAGGTGGGCTGGCAAAATTTCGTTTTTTTGTTTTCTTTTAGCCTCAAATCACCTGACAAACCAATCCTCATAAACAGGCTAAATTTTGAACTTGACTGGTTTTAGAAGCTTAAAGATCTGGAAAGAAATAGTATGGAGGGACAAACCTCGTGATTCTTCACATTCCTCCTTTCTTGAGCTTGCAAACCACCTTAACTCAGTTTTCCCCTTTTTTACTCGGAGCCACACTTAGCCTGGTAGATATCACACTAGGGACTAAGTCGGGTTCACCTTTGTAGTTATCGGTCATATCGGGCAACTAACCTCTGACCTTGACATTCGTTTTAATGTAATCATGGTTTACAAATTATACACAAAAAATAATAAACCGTTTTATTCAACGGTTCAGTATTTTTTATATTAGCCTATGCTTGACAAACGTACAAAATAATAAATAAAACCACCTACCCACCCGGCACATTTTGCCATGTATCCCACTATATAAAGGACGGATTCTACTTTGCCCCTACGCATTTGTTCAACGTGATGCGATCTCTCTGATCCATCCTGCTGTCTTGGGGAACAGATTTTAACAGTTTAGCCCCTGCCATGATAGTGTCCTACTAGGTATTAACTAATAGGCGTTACTTCTTTTTCTTGTTGCTGATTGGAAAACATGACGTAACCTGCGAATTTTTGCATTCGTTCGTCGCAATGCCGTGTTTCCCTGGAGGTTTTACGGTTTTTTGTAGCACCCAGCTGCGCATGAGCGGCACAGTGCTCTATAAAAGTGCTTTCGCGCAAAAAGTAGGTCATATTTTTTCTTCCAGCGTCTCACCATGCCACTTTGTTTCCCACTTTTCGTCCTCCAAAGATCGTAAGTTTTCGTCGCCTGCATTTCCGCCACCCGTCTCCATCATGCCCAAAACCACGAAAGAAGCCCAGAAGTATTCCCTACCCGAACGATCTCTCCTCTGCCCTTCAACGTGCCTGCGACTCACTCCAATGTCGCTGCCGGCTTTTCGGACCCAACTGCTCTTTTGCATCCTTCCACTCATGACTTGGCACTCGCCCATTCTGACCCACCGCCACTTTCATCGGATATCTCACTATCATCAACACTGCCGCAACCTCGCCGAACCAGGCTAGCCAAGTTAAATCATTCTCACAGCTGGTCTGCGTTTGAAGTTTGGACGTGCCTCGTCTCTTGGGTCCTTTCACGAAAAGCACTTGTCTCTATCTCCTTTGGACCTCTTTTTCTTTCGTCCCGCCAGGCCCACAGGTCGGCTTCCTGCAGCGAAATCAACCGGTTGGTGGACCATGCTCTCCATGACTTTTGCCATCGCATATTTACCAACCCTCCTCCTTCTGCCACGTCAAAGGAGATAATTACATGAAAGACTGGGTTGCAATGACTTCAAGCGAAAGCAGCAACAAGCATTCTGTTTCAGCCACCCGACACGGAACAAAAAGGCATCGCTCCTCTTCAACTACCGCTGATGAGGTTTTTCGTCGAACTGAAGTTTCTGTTCGACGCTCAACTGAACCCCTCACGGACCAGGATGACAGTGAAAGCATTCGTGACTCCACAGATTTTAACCATTCTACAACAACGAATGAACCCGATGCCGCCTCCTGCACTGCTCAACGAAAAACCTCCTGATCGCCGCATACATATTCCAGATGATGCCGCCGAGGACAACCTTCCATTCCTCTTTTGAACCTCCTCAAGACGGTGGAAAACACGGTACCTGATTGTATCCTTCACAAACTTTCCAATCTTTAGATGCTCCTGTCATCATTAATTGTAGTTTAACAACTGGCTTTGTTTTTGGACTACGTGACCGGAATTTCAAGCCCCGCTCCCTTCTTGGCCAATCCACCACGCTGCTCACTTGCTTACTCCACAATGGTGGTGCCATCTTAGGGAAAGGAGAGCATCTAGAACTCTACAAGGAGCCGCTGCCGTCCAGACTGGACCGGGAATCATCGTCGTTCAGATCTTTCGGCGACATTGCAACCATGCGGAAAGCGGAAATCGCTGCACACGTCCTTTTCGACAATGACAAATGCCTTTGGCTTGGCCTCTGCGCCACTTCTCAAGACGGGTTCTGAACATAGCTGTAAACGCCTTGTGCGAAAAGCTTTCATCAAGCCCGACCCCCATCTAAGTCAAGCACTTGCCATGCTGATCTCGCAACTTTTTCAGGAAGCCTTCTTTGCCACACACCATCACTTTACTCTTAAGGGACATCCCCCTCAACACGACTTTGAAACTGAATGACTCAACCAAGTACCAGTTGCGTAATTTGCCGATCCACGAATCTGATACCCTCTTTTGTGGGCTTCTCAGGCCTGGCCCTGCATCTTGATGTCTCCAGGAAGCCAAAGCCAAACAAACAAAATTCTCAACAAAACCCCATTACAAGTCCACAAGGCCCTTTTCGCACCAAAATACCAATGACAACTGCCAAAAAGTATCAGACCAACGCCAACGAATATTGTCGCTCCGAAAACAACCAGCCCTTCGCTCCAAGCCAACCAACAACACGAAAGGACGAAACAACAGAAGCGCCACTCCCGACAGAAGAAGCCGTTACTCCTCTCCAGGGGCAAGGGGCTCATACCGAATAGACCAATGACACCACACGTCTGAGCAGCTTTTCGGTGGGAGCACGACTACGCCATTCCCTCCCCACCTGGGAAAAATTACGACACAACCACAAAGCTCTATTAATCATTCAAGACGAATGACCGAGAGGAAAAATGATACCTGCCTTTCACGTGAAAGCGCTTTTACAGAGGACTACGCAGCTGGCAACTTAAAGTAACCAAAAAACCACCAGGGAAACACAGTATTGCAAGGAACGAATGCAAAAATTCACAGGTTATATATAATTTCCTAGGCAAAAGAAACAATTTTCAGCTGGCCCACGCTGGGGGAATGGCAAAATTAAGTTAGTCAAAGAATGTGATTGTGATGAATGGCTCGCATATTATTTCAAGGAAAAATACTGTGCCAATAGTCAGATCTATGCGCATTACGAGCCCCCTATTGACAAATGGGCGAAGCCGGGAGGTTGCAGTATCATGACCAATTTTGGGGATTTCTTGGAAGGACTTCTACTATGAAGATTCTTAACGGAATAATCCAAACTTTCAATATCTTTGGATTGGAAATAGATGCAAATTTTACGGGTGTGTTTAGTGTTAGGGTTTGCGGGGAACGTAGGGTATAAATAAATATGCCCACACAACCACTGCTATTCATCTATTCACCACTGCGATATGAAACTAGAATGACAGACATCGTCAGTTACCACTCTGGCTCAACTTTTGAAGACATAGGATAGAGTCATAGTTTATTTTATTTTTAACTATATCAAATATTGAATTCTCATGAACCTGCTCACCATATAGTTATCACTCTTTTTCTAATCACCATGGCGACGACTTTCCTTTCAAAACCGACAAATTATTTTCTTGCATAGCAATACAGGGTGGTACACAAAAAACTGACGACCCAACATTTTCTAATTTCAACTTTTGTAGTTAGCAACCCCTCAGAACTAGGATAGAACAGAAATCAAATCTAATAAATCGGGAAGATTTGTCCTCTCCTGGTTCTGAGGGGTGCTTACTAGAAAAGTTGGACTTAGAATATCTTGGGTCGTCAAGTTTTTTGTGGACCACCCTTTTTTTTATTTCAAGCCATTTAACATATCTCTTCGAATCACCACGATTTTCTTTTAAAACAATTTATGTAGCAATTTTTATTTGAAACCACAATTCGATTATTTTTAACGGCAAGGTAACTCTTCCCGCCCAACCTACCTATACCGTACGAAAGCCAACGTACCCGGGAGGCTTTCAACAAAGGTTTTTGAGGCAGTGGGCTTGCGACGAGAAAGTTCTTTGGGCTAGAGGCTTTCAACAAAGGGTTCTGACGATCGGTCTATTTGAGAGAGACGTTCGTAGGGATCGGCTGGTCTATAGAGGCATACGTTCACTGACGAATTAGCATGTCGGGCAAAGTTTAATGTTGGGCCAGATGCTTGATCTTGACGTGACGTGAGGTTCAGGGTGAAGCTTCTTCATGACGTGTTCACGCGACAGTGGTGAGTGGGCGGCTGCCTCCTGTTGGATGCAGAGGCAAGGAGGCCGGCCGAGGATAGGGTGGCAGGACGGTTCCTGTTTGAGAGAGAACCGGGAGGCTTTGAGGTAGGCTTCAGAAGAACTTTCGATGATCTACGGTAAGGTTGCAGGTGGTGACGAGGGTTGAAAGCTTCGGTACCAATGGCAGGTGGAGGACAGCAGGCTTGATGAAACGAGAGGGACATCACTGCCGTCGAATTCAGTCGATCCATGAAGATATCATCGACGAAAGATTTGGGCGAAAGTCGAAGACGATGGAACGGGTTTCAGAGGATTCAATGGGTGCGTCTCGTAGGCGGTGCGACTTCGGCATGTTACAGGCGAGAGAAGATGCGACGCCATCTTGAACTTTCAGCGAAAGCTAAGGTGAGAAAATACTACGTCATCTTGGACTTTCGACAAAAGCTTGGATGAGAATTTGAGAAGATATGCCGGGATATTGGACTTTCGACGAAAGCTTTTTGTTCCGAGTCTTCTGCGAGGCAATAGTTGCTAGCTGCAGTCTTCAAGAGGCGAAATATGGGCTGGGTAATAAGGAGCGATGAGACTTCGGCGCGAGCTTGAGGAAAAGAGATGCCTATCAGGCTGGGCTGTCTGCTTTTATAGGAGGGCTGCGCATGGCGACGCATGCGTAGTGGGGTTGCGCACTGCCGGATCAAGAGAGCGAAAAACCTTAAGAAAGGAACTGAATGCAATAAAATTTACAGGTAGTAGAAATTTTTTCACCGACAACT
Source organism: Lithobius niger (assembly GCA_023313725.1). Classification (NCBI taxonomy): domain Eukaryota; kingdom Metazoa; phylum Arthropoda; class Chilopoda; order Lithobiomorpha; family Lithobiidae; genus Lithobius; species Lithobius niger. The sequence continues at coordinate 6,640 of JAHWFP010111520.1, forward strand.
AGAATCTAAAACTTACCAGGGGCACCTGGTTGAAGTTTGTTTTTATTGCCTAAATGAAAATATTTTTTACCTTTATTTTATTGTTATCAATCCCTGGTGATGAAAAATTGGCTTCTCTACCGGGCTCGCAGCTTTCCTTCTTTGTGCCATGCGCCAGCACAGACCTCAGTATATAAACGTTCAAGTTGAGGCAATCATCATCTTTCTTCCTTTCAAGATAACTTGGTCTCGAGAGGGGAGGCCGGGCGGGTAAAGGTAACCTATATTTTCATTTAGACAATAAACACAAACTTCCACCAGGTGCCCCTGGTAAGTTTTAGTTTTTAGTTGCCTGTCTTTTCTATTGTTATCAAGACCTCGTCAAAAAATGGAGGAGGGACCAACGTTGACGAGTACCCGTGCTGCGAATCAGCGACCCCAGAATGCCAGATTCTGAGAACCGACCGTCAGTCCGAGGTGGATCAAGGTTAATTGAAGAAGCCCCGGATGATGGTCCGATGCCCGGTGCATCACACGAGGGAACTGGGAGGAAGACCGGGAGTCGGAAGACGGTCGCGTTCTGGGTCCAAGCAATGAGCCGAGTGCATAACAGAAATGACAAAACACATTACCTCGCGGTAATTATTGTCTAGGCGGGTTTCAGATGACGGTAATCTTGTAAGGCGCATGGCAACTGGGAGCAGTGTAGTGTGGAGGCAAACTCCTGAATAAGGAACTGTAGTGTGGAACATGGGACCGTTGTAACCGTGAAGATGGGGTCAGCAGGAGTGACGTGTTCATGTCAGTGTCGTGTGGCTGGAAACAGCACAGTTGACGATGGGCTTCTTATTACTGTTGTTGACGTTATCTTGAAGAACAGGGTTTATTATGTTGTCGAAGATGAAGAGTCCCCAGGAACCGGTACCGCAGTAGGCCAAGCAAGATGCCTATCGAAAGGAAGGCAAGGGCACTCCCTGAAGGTTGACACAATGGTGGCGTTTGTCGGTCGCAATCCAGAAAACAGGGAGAAAGAAGTGGCCGTGGTGAGGGACCGGTTCTTCAACGCCACGGTAGGAGTCCATAGATCGTTGGGGAAGTGAAATACGAAGGCAGGGCTCGGGAACCGAAAGCCACCCCGGCAGCCTTGAGATGATAGTCTATGCACGGAAGATGACAGCAGATGGTGCGGAGCAGGGAAATAGTCCTGGAAAAACAGGCACGAGGACAGAAGTAGTGTCAAACTGACAGACACTCTATGCAGATATGTTTGAAAAGAACAAGGCAGCGGAGGTGGTTGGCCATGCGTTGATGAGAGGACCAGTGTTTGGCAGAATTGTGGACTGGCATCCAATGGAGTTATAGAAGCGGTTGTGATTACAACCGTGTGTGGTATCTTTGCAGAGGGAAGATGGGAACCGCTGGGACTGGTGACTCCGGGGAAGCAGAGATCACGTTTGGTAACGGTTGAGATTGTTGTGCTGGGCAATACTTACTTGTCTGGCTAGTGGAAGAGGTTGTGGCGTGGGATGAACGCCGTAAAGGAGCAGCAGTGTGATGGGAACGTCTTGATTCCGAGATCGCTGTGTGCCCGCCACGTAGCGGGTGACTGATCAATTGGAAACATTCAGTTGAAAGTGTTGAAACAGGGTGAATGCTGGCGGACCAAAGGGAATGTTCTTTAAAAAAGTGGAACGAATAGTGTCAGATTATGGAAAATGCACTCCGAACGCTTGAGAGGGACTAATTGGAACCGTGGACAAGGGTGTGTACACCTTAGGAGATCTAGACAGGAGGTGTCGAAAGTAGTGATGAGGTCAAGACGTCTGTTTGTGGTAGAGCTGCAGGAACTGATGGCTAAAGGTACCGGTGACCGTCAAAATGATGGTGGAGGAACCGTAATATTGTAGAACCTGGTGACGAAGAGGGATAACCGGTGCTGGTAGTCACTGGTTGTTCCGAATAGTACCGTCGGTGTTGAGGCCGGATGAAAGGCAGGTGGGGACCGTGGGAACCCATTGGAGACCGAGGTAAAGATGGGCGACGCCCTCTTATCAATTGTCGGCATATTCCAAAGAGCAGGCCTGGTGGGGCCCAGAGTGGCACTGTTGATGAGGGCTGGTACACCACTTCTTACATTGCTGGATGGAAGTAGTCTTGAAGATCAGGTCGTAGAGAGGAACCTGGTGGAGACAACAATATGCAGGAACAAGATGTTCCTGTAGAAACAAGATGTAGATTTACTGCGGTGTAGTAGGAAAGAATCGTTGACAGGCCAGCAGCTGAGCTGTAGAGTGATGTGGAACAACACTGCGATTCCCTTGGTGTATTGAATAGGCCTACGGGCCCGGGGGGCCCTTGGACCGAGGCATAAGTTAATGTCGGTGTGTTAACCTAAAAACACGGTTCAAGGAAACAGAAGACAGAAGGCAGGAACTATCGGCGAATGTAAATGCTTCATTGTACAACTACGGTCCCCTTGGGCTTCCTTAACAGATCCAAGGGTCTGGGGAACCATGAACTGAAGTTCGAGAAGACTGTGGACCGAAGCTGAAGGAAACAACGAGTCGTGGACCGAATGGAGGATCCAAGTGATAACAGCTAGGTTCTTGTTAACAAGAGACAGGCGACCGGAGGCAGGAGTTGCCAATGAATATACTCAGGAATGAATCCGGGAGTTGCCGAGGAACTCATCGTGCCGACAGAAGGTCACAGGAAGAAGACACTGGTAGATCGACGAGGTGAAGGAGTTCTGACCGAGAACACAGGGAACCAAAAGTGGATCACCGGAAACGGCACCAGGCTCGGCCTCGGCCTGGGTCCGAACACTTAGCCGCAGTGCCCTGTAAACGAACAGAAGCCACAGTGATGGAGAGCGGAGGAGAAGAGTGTCAGGCCTCAGGGACTGGTCCGAGGGGCCAAGGTAGAAACGTGTTGCCAATGCATCTATCTACAGGAGTGTCGGATGACCAGAGGCATCTTGAATGGTTTGTTGCGGCTACCATGGTTCCTTTTAACATGGTCGTGGGCTGGAGGAACCGTGGACAGAGACCGAAGAGAACCGCAGACAGGGATCTTGTTGTGGAAGAAGGTGGGTCAAAGATGCAACGACAGGTGAAGAGATTTTGATGTCCAAACGCTGTGGTAAAAAAGAAAGGACAGTGAAGGTCGCAAGCAGGCGTAAACCTCAAAATGTGACGAACGTGGAATGTTGACCGAGGGTCTCAGGAGGAGTCCAAAAGGCCTCGCAGCCATGGAAGCTAGAGAAGAAAGATGAGACAGTCCCATGCCAACGCTTTTATAGGAATGCTTCACGCATCCGCTCATCAAGGCTACCGAGCTGTCAGGCATAGGCTTATGAGGATTTCTTCTGTGTAGGGTTGATTGCATTACGAGAAGGATAAATTGCAGGTAATTCATATTTCGTGGGCATGTACAAATTATGATAATGGTAAGCACGCATTCATTTGTAATAAGGTTAGAAGTAAACACTTTTGTACAGAAAAAAAAATTATTATGAATATAAGGTGAAAATGTTCGATAGAAATTTCCAATTAAGTGCTTACGGCATACAAACCCAATCTATCAAATACACAATATTGAACTCTCACGTACTAAAGCTAAATAGGTTGTTTAGTAATTTTGGTAAGGTTATAATGAGAACTCAACTTTCTGTAAGTGAACAAATCTCAATCAAGTGATATCGCTCAATGGTGAACAGTCAAGTTTTTGTAAAAGCAAAAGTTCATTAGTAAACTCTGTCTTGGTTGGGTGAGCAGTCCGTGTTCCTAAGTTTCCTGGTATACAAATTCCTTTTGAACAATACTACTTCGTAAAGATAGAGCAGAAAGTGGTAATGCAAGATTTGACGGTTTTCCTCTCCTGAATTTTATCAGTTACCAGGGCTCCGACGTCATAAAATTGTCACACAATTTTATTTGTTTCATAAATATCAAAAAACATAAATTTGCAGAAATGCTGTAAAATAATTCACACTAAGAGGACGAACTTTTCACAAGTGGCCCATACAGAAGTCAAGATTTCTAAAAACGCCTCTGTTTATGGGGGACAAATGGCCTCCCCATCTCCCATCTTGTAATGTCAACAAGATTGTAAGCAGGGAAAAGAACACATTGTCACAATCGGAAGAACTACTATTCCTCTTGGATGGTAAATACTTATTTGCTGTTCCGACCACCTTCATCAAAAACAAAAAAATTAGTTCCATGGCTACATCAGTGTCAGTGCCATTCACCGAGGGGGGGGGGAGTGATGAAATAACTAGGGGGAGGAAACACTAGAGGTGGTTCGGGAGGAGGAGGACCCTCATCAGGTGACAGTGTCGTATTCAAAAGAAGCTTCTGCACCGTCTTCCTAAGCAGATCTTCAGGTTCGGGGACTTCTGTGGTAAGAAAAAACACCTTGCTGTTGTAGCACATGTTGGAATGGTGGAGGGGAGTGGTGTATTGAATTCTGTGCATGTCTTG
>JAHWFP010111531.1:0-22266 GCA_023313725.1 Lithobius niger
CTGCAGTGGAAAGGAACGAAAGATGAAGCAAAAGAAATCAATACAAAAAAAAAACAGTGAATACAAAGAAGTAACGCTAAGCGTAGGGGAACAAAAATTACCAATGCAGGGCGAAGCACTGCGAATCCATTTTTGACAAGGCGAGTCAAGGAAACACAAAGAGAAATTAAGCAAGACATCGGTAGTGAGATGATTCACGGCAATCTGGCAACAACAAAGAAATAAAACGCAAGCATTGAGATGCTTAGCACAACAACTTGCAGAAGCGCTATGTAAAGCGTAGCTAAATGCTTCAACACAAAATGAACACAAGAGAATGAAAGGACAGTCAGGTAAACCAGAGAGCAGAAAGAACTGGACATCACGCAAACTCTCACCGGTCAACCATTTCAGAGTGATTGAAACATGACATGAATCATCTGCCTGCAGCCTTTTCTTCAGAATTCACTCCAGCTTCATGGGAAAAACATAGCCGCAGGAAAGCCAAGAAATTTGGGAAAACTTTCACATCAGAGGATTTCCAACACCACCTTCAGGAATAACAGCGAAAACCGGCAGGCGGCGACAACTGTGGTTTCCAAAAGACTGTGGTTTAGACTACTGTGGTTTCTCTCGTTTCTAAAGCCCTTCAGGAATTTGCTCAAAAGAGCTCACCACAAAAATTAACAGAAAACACGACTGCAGTAAGGAAAGACCAAATCTCGGCAATACTTCTGAGCTATCTCTTCCATTCAGTGACCTATACTAGGACGTCATCACCAGCATCACCAACATCAAGTAGTTTCAAGCACACCAAGACGGCTGGCTTTGCTTAACCCACTGCAAAGTGCAGACTTTTATGGACCTTCGTGACTTCACCCATGCTCATCAATTGCTAACCAGGGGGTTTTGCAACTCGGGTTAAAGATGTAACGTTTGAAGAAATCGAAGACAACGTCAACGATAATCACCACACAACTTCCAAGCCACTTTTTCTCCTTGGATTAGAATCCATCGACTGTTGAAACATCAGCAATACTCTACTCCTGAATCAGCAAGCCACCATTAGTGTATTATTACACCCAACAGTAGTCTGGTTTCCTGAACAAAGCCGTATCGTCGATCTGAAGTTCAAGTTCGATCCCAAGCTAGGTCCTTTTACGGACTCAACTTGATGCATCAGTGACTGGCTGGGAAACCCAGATGGAATCCCACAGACTGAAGTGCTTTGCAGTGTAGAAAGACCGGATACCTCAGACGCTTTGGAACGCCCTGTGGTCTTCCATGCCAACGACTTTCTTTGTGATTTGACAGCAGAGAAAAAAATACGTCCAAATTGACACCTGCTCACCAACAGCCGATCAACGGACAAGAAGATGAACGAAGTTTGAACATTAAACGCCACCAAGTTTTTTTGGGTTTGCATCAAGTGGGAAACGTCTCCACTATCCAACTACGTTCGAAGAAACTCAACAAGAAGTGAACGTGGACTCTGGAACACAAAATGACATTACAAAGTCTTCTGGCGTCGTTCCCACTGGCACACCAGAAGAATTCTCCCGACTGGAACCTCTCCAAAATTGTCATCCTTTCTTGAAAGAAACTTTTGAACCCTGCTTTTTTGTAACCCTCATCTTCTACTCGGAGTAACCGTCCTAAGAAAATCCACCTCACTCGCATTGTTTGCCATTTCCAAAATCTTTTTTGACGTTTAATACTTTACAAGTAGTTTAAAGTTGTTTCTTTTCCTCAATCTCAATATTCACAATCGTTGAAAGCTATCTGTCTTCGGCTGCTGTTGTCTCCTTTTTCAATTTTCCGTCTCCTAGCCAACTGTCCGCAAGAGACACGCATTTGTTAGCGCCAATGGCTGTGATCTTGACTCGCTTTGCGTGACATCACTTGGACTGGCAGCTGATTGGTTGTTTTGATCTCAAGAGGGAAATTGCAATTAAGAATAAGAACGCAGAATTTACAGGTAATGTATATTTCCGTTTATGCAATAGAAACAGAATTTAGCCACTAGCTGGCAGTTCTCCCTTTTTAGCCTGTTAAGCGAATAGTATTACTGTATACAATAATGAAGTAAATTGCAAGTAAAAAAAAATAAAGAATAAGAAAAACTGTAAAATTGCGTAACCCACTGACACATTTTCAGCTTCTAGTACGGTACACCTTTTTCTTGTTCAGACTTTCTAAAAAAAATGGTTAATAATTCTGTATGCCAAATTATATCTATTCTACTTTAAAGTATAATAATAATAATAATACTTTCTTTGAACCATTTAAAAGAGCAAAGTGGACGTGCAAGGGTCCTGGTGGACCACTAACAGCACGCCAAATTTTAAAAACAAACTAAAGCAAATTCGCATTAGCAAATGCTCGTCGAAATTTAAGAAGAATTAAAAACCGTCTGGGGAGAAGAAAAAGGGATTAAAAAGAAGAAATTTGGAATTAAGGAGAATAGGGGTGACTGGCCTCAAGGGCAGTTTTCAGGGCGCAATAAGTGTGCCCTTAAATCACACGTATTAAGTTTTTTGCGGAAGATATGTAACGACGGTGCCGAAACAATGTCATTTGGGAGCGAGTTCCAAACAGGAACCACTCTCAGACCAAAAAATGCCCTCCTGCAATTCAGGTTATACTTGGGATTTACAAGCCTAAAGTCATTTCCCCGGGTTCGAGTCTCGGTACGAAAATCAAAGAGCGGTAAATCGACTGGGAGTAAACAGTGAATAATTTTGAAAGTAAGGATGAGATCAGCCTTCAGACGTCTGCATTCGAGGGTGTCGAGTTTGAGTATTTTTAGTCGCTCACAATAAGGTTTCGTTCCTAGTCCAGGAAATCTTTTTGTATATCTCCTCTGGACCGCTTCGATTTTGTCAATGTCCTTCAAAAGTCTTGGTGACCAGATCTGGCTTGCATACTCCAGAACTGGGCGAACATAGATTTTAAAGGCCCAAAGTTTAGTTTCAGAGTTACCCGAGTTAAAGCAGCGTTGAACAATTGCAGCTCTGCGACTGGCCATAGCGGCGATGTGGTCACAATGTGTAGTAAATTTGAGGTCATCCTGAAACCAAACACCGAGGTCCTTAAAGCATTTTTTTACGACCTCCAGGCCTGTAGTCTCAAGACTGTAGTTAAAATCAACAGTTTGTTTCCCAAAGGAAAAACTACGGCATTTTGAAGTTGAAAGTTAAATTTGAAATTTCTTAAATTGCACGCACTTTTATTACAGTTTAAATCTGGTAGCAGTCACAAGGGACCATATGAGTTTGACAATCTGAAACTCATTCAGGATCTAATGGGACATCATTCAGTAAGTTCGTTAATTATTGCTTGCTCCAGCTTTCTTTTCTCTGTTTTATTTGTGTTTGCATATTCCAGTTAATACACCCCATTGCAACAATAAACATGTTATAACAATGCTATTTGTGAGGCTCTTTGGGCAAGAGCATTGCATGCAAAAGTGACTTCATAATGATAAACCTGATTTAACCGTAGAGCAATATACTCACTTAATTACGGGAGGAGCATATTCCTGTGGAAATCAACACTCGGTAAGCGTCTTATTATGAGGGCACGAGTTTGGAAGGCAAATGGAAAGAAACTCGTGTCGTTACTACGGTGGCTCATTGGGACAAAGAAAAACTTTGTTTCTGCATACACAAAACTTTCATGAAACCTGAACTTTGGCGTTCCAAAACCAGATAAGACACAATTGTTATTTCTCTTTAGCAGAATCCTCCTCACTGTGTTACAAGATTGGGATCCTTCCCTATGCCTTCGGCGCGTTTTTACCTCATTAACGCAGTCATTTATGCAAAATATTGCATCACTTTCACCTCTATCCCACTTCCCCCTACCCTGTTCGCGTCCACTCACTCTTTTTCTTGCCGCTGGCACGTGCAGTCAGAAATTCTTGAGCTAAGATTGTTGTAATTGCTAAGAGAAATTCGTTTCGATCGATCGTTTTCGCAGTTGACCTGAAGTGTTCTATCTTTCCAAGAAAAGCAGCGTGGCTACGAGGCTGCGCGGTTGGTGGTGAGTATTTTTATCGAGACTGGTTGGAGGGTATTAAGGGGGCGGCCGGTATGGTGACGGCAGATTTTGCGAGAATGAAAAACGTGGCGGCCAAGTACCTCCACACGTGGATATAATTGCTTCTTGAGAACGTTTCAGTAGTGGTTTAATACGGATTGTCAGGTTCGTAGTGTTTATTTTTGGTTTGTGTAGCCGAATTTGGAGAGTAACGAGGTGATAGTGAAAGAGACGTGCGTTTGGGAGTTCATATGTGAAACCCATTGTCGGAGTCTGTAACTGACCGAACCGACAGGAACCGCGAGTGGCGGACTGTGGAAAAAGTACGGATGGCTCGGTTTAAAAAAAAATTATTTTTGGGCAATGCGGAACGCTGGGGCGTGCAAAGGCATCGGTTATACCGAGCGTGAGTAGATAATTTTGTTGTGTGTGCGCAAGGCTCGAAATGTCGAGATAAAAGTGTGTAGCATAATTGCGATGCAAAATAAAAATTTGCGTTGCAATCGCAAAATAATGGTTAGCAGTTCATGAAGCGTAATTATATTTCTTGGCAGGCAAAAGAGCGCTTTCGTTTTAATTGATGGTTCAGCTAGAACAAGAGAATGTGTTTGTGTGACGTATAAATTGCATAATTTTTTTAATACCTAAATATTCTGATGCTTTATGTTACGACTGTGTATCATTCAATTTCGTTCTTTGCACGTGGTATGAAAATATAACCTAAAGTTCTGCAAGGATTGGAATTAAGAATTTTATGGAACACAATGATTGTTTTATTATAAATGGGCTAGGCATACTGCAAAAGGATTTTTTTACATAGTTATAAAGTTCTTTCGCCATGATGTTACGTCGTTAAACTGCTACACAAATTTCAATTTTGTATCGCTACAGTCTAAAATTGTGGTGCAAACTGCGATGCGATACCGTTCATTTCGTGCCCTGGAGCGGTTGGATTGTTTGAAAACAAAAGCTGGAACAGAGCTAAAAAATAATGAGCACATGGCGTACTGGAAGTTTGAGGGGCCATCGTGCAGAGTGGGCGGCCATTGGGGCGGTGTTGAATATTTTAGATGGAGCTGGTCTAGAGTTAAGAAATACGCCACCGCTGAGGGCGGTTTCGGCGAGACTGCCATTACTTGACGATGCGAAAGAGATTGCCCCGAAATTGAGCGAGTTGTTAGCTCAAGGTGTAATCGAGAGAGTGAAAAACGTGAGTGTAGGATTTGTGCCCCCAATTTGTTCAGTGGCAAAGCCAGACGGATTGATCAGGATAATTTTGAACCTGAAAGGCTTGAATGAGTTTGTAGTGGTAAGAAAGTGCTACTTACACTACCGAGAGTAGTACAGGATTTACAGCCAGGGTGGTGGATGGCTACCATCGATCTGTCTCAAACTTATTATGCAGTGGCAATAAAGAACGGTGCACGGTGTTTTCCTGGTAGGGTTGTCTATATCGCTTTTGTGTGCTGCCGTTTGGTTTGGCTTCAGCCCCAGGTACTTTTATGAAACTTATGTCGGTGGTGAGGTGCTTCTTGCGTGGGGCCGGTGTGTTAATTTTCGTTTACCTGGATGATTCTGCAGGTCCGTCCGCAGCAGGTGTGCGGCGTGATGTGCGGAGAGTGTTGGAAACCTTGCGGAAGTTAGGCTTTTTCGTAAATTATGGAAAGAGTGTTCTGGTACCATCGCAGGCCTTGCAATTTTTGGGTATGATGTTGGATTTAAAGTCGGCCCGTTTTGTGCTGCCACCTGAAAAACAGGTTCATATGGTGCGATTGGTTGCGGTACTGCAGTGGAACCCGGTCACTGTTGTTAAGGAGCTTCAAAGGTTGTTGGGTCTGGCGGAAAGTTTGTTGTGTGCTGTGGAGAATGGCAAATTGCACACACGTTGGTGGCAACATGACCTGGTGACCTGGTGTCGTGCGGGGGTGCATGGAGGAAGCCTTTCGCAAGTATCTTGCGAGGATTTGAACTGGTGGGCGAAGGCTCTGAGTCACCCGGTGGTAGCAAAATCATGGGTCTCTGTGGAGGCCGCAGTAGTGATAACAACGGACGCTTTGGACATGGGCTGGGGAGTGACAGGGGATTCGCAGGCGCAGGGAAGGTGGCAACCAGGGAGGCTGCCTTGCATATAAATGCGAGAGAATTATTGGCTATGCTAAAAGCGCTAGATGTTTTTGGAGACCTGGTCAGGGAACGGGTCGTACGAATCCTTTCGGATAATGTAGTGGCCGTGTCGTATGTGAATCATCAAAGGGGGGGGGGGGGGGAAGTCCCAGATGCTTAATGCCATGGTCCGTAGCCTAGAGCAGCGCGTACAGGTCAGTTGGATTGTGTGGTACAGGTGGTATTTGTGCCGGGGAAGTTGAATGTGACAGCGGTTGGTCTGTCTCGAAATTTCTGGGACAGGTTTGACTTCCGATTGTGTACTGCGGCGTTCCAGAAGATTTGTAGGTGGTTTGGGACGCCAGACGTGGACGTGTTCGCATCAGAGGCGACGGCCTAATTGAAGCGATTTGTGTCGTGGGGACGCTGCCCAGGGGCAGAGTTTGTAGATGTGTTCAGTGTGAACTGGGGCTCATTCTTTCCGTACCTTTTTGCCCCGTGTCCATTAATTGGACGTTGCATAGACAAGCTCATCGTGGATCGAGTAAAATGGGCAATACTGGTGATACCGGACTGGCAGTGTGCAGCCTGGTTCGTCCGGCTGTTTGCCTGCGCCATGGATGGTCCTTATCCCTTGCGGAGCGCAGGGGCCATCCTCTGGGACCTGTACTTGGACGCCGAAGTGGCGGATGAGTGGGGTACCTGGATGGTCTGAGGGGTAGGTACAGGATGATTACCAAGTGGGACCAAGGTCATTACAGCCATCTTCGGAGCGATTCCGAGGTGTGCACTGCTTCCTAATCTATCCCAATCTTGTAACACAGTGAGGAGGATTCTGCGAAAGAAAAATGAAGATTCTCCCAGAGAACTTGTTCTCGCCAGGAGAATCTATACCACGCGCCAAGGCTGTTTGCCGTGACGCACGTACCACGTGCCTGGGCTAGTCCTCTCTGACGGCCAAAGATCCGCTGTTTTTGTTCATCAGTGGCTAACTCATGATGACATCACAGGCTCATGTACGTCATGGACATCATGTTAACAGCCGTGGCTCGTGGTATAAGTTCTCTTGAGTCGAATCCTACGAAATTGTGTTACAAAACAGGGCCCGCCCGCCTCCTGCATGGAATCGTACGTTCACAGCAAGAAAAGAGTGAGTGAACGCGAACAGGGTAGGGGGAGGATGGATAGAGACGGAAGTGATACAATATTTTGCATAAATGACTGCGTTAATGAGGTAAAAACGCGCCATAGGCATAGGGAAGGATCCCAATCTTGTAACACAGTTTCGTCGGATTCGACTCAGAGAACTTAAATTCTCCCGGCGAGAACAAGTTCTCTGGGAGAATCTTCATTTCTTTATGCTGTGAAAAGTGCAATACCTGTCAATTTTTGCATTCTTGTCCCAACGATGCATCCTTGCCTTGAGAGTTCAAAGATCGACGGCCGCCTCCGTACCCTACAGCGCATGCGCGGTTCTCCCTATTTAAAAGATGGTGGTGTTAAAATGGCATCTCTTTGTCTCAAGCCGCTCAGGCTGCTCCCGTTCCTTGCCTTTCTTCGTTGGAGTAAGAAGTCATCTTGGGCCCTCCCGTTTTCTCCCGGGATCGCCCCACTCCCGTCGGTTGGGACAACCGCTAGTCACCGTCTGCTTACCCAGTAGGTCCTTCCTTCCTCCGGAACACTGCTTTTCGCCTTGCGCCCCATGACTACATGGACCTTTACAGCCCTCACCGCCTTTTGCATTCTCCCGCATACGAACCAACGCTAGAGACTGAGTCCCGTCGACAACATACCAAGACAGCCACCAACACCACTCATCTGCATTCCACCTGGAACAAATCGACGCGTCCTTCGGCGCCACCAGCATTCGCTAAACCTGCTTTCACAACACGAGTTGTGGCAACGCCGTCTTCCTGTTCCCGCCGTCCTAACGACCGCTGGGCGGCCGGTCTTGCCCGGGTGCCCATGTCGTTGATGACGGATATCATCTGCTGCTTTGGAACGCCCGCGCCGATCTCTGGAACCTGCATTCGCTTTCGCGACATCTTTAAGTCCTTCAGCGCAGGCGCTGCGCCTTAATGGCCCTTCGGCCTCCTCCACCTCCGGACGCTACGCTTCAATCGCCATCAAGTCGACACTCCCCCGTCTTCCAACGGAGCCCACGTCCCGGCTTCCTGCCTCAACCAGTCCGGCGTCCCCATGTCACTGGTCACAGCAACGCATCGCCCTTTCGTGACGCCAGAGCTCATTGCAACTACCGTCCTCTCCGGGTTTTGCCCTTGTGACGCTACTTTTCTTCCGGCTACCCACGCCGAGTTCTTCTAACAGCAACAGGGATCTCTCTTTGCCTCCACGCAGAAAGACCCCCCCCCCCCCCCCCACTGTCGCTTCATCCTCGTCGTTGCTATTTTGGCTTGCGTTCCAACGGCCTCCGACGCCACTGCCTTTTAACCAGAACATCCCATCGCTACGGTACTCCAGCGTTGATCTGCATCCTTTCGCGACATGATGTTGCTCAGCGTTCCTCATCTCCGGCAACGTTTAACGACTTTCATCCAGTTTCTTCCATCATGTGGAGATCCCTCTGTTGTCACCATCGAGGAGGGAATCGGTTACGGACCCCTCGGGAAACACCTTTTTTCACCTCACAAACGCTACCCACCCTCATCGGCCACCACACGGATGATCCACTCCGGAACGCCCTGGGAAACCCCACTTTCCTTGTCACCCTTCTTTCCGCAACGCTTCTTTGACGCGAAAGCAGTTCCACTAGGGTTTGGCGCGAAAGTCAAGCCTTGTTTTGACATCCTGCCCTTCCGTTCCCGGTCCTGCTCCCGGATTGGCTGTTAATGCAGCCTCCACCGCACCTCGACAACGCTTGTCGCGAAAAGCCTGCCTCGTTTTGGATCATCTCACTTCGTTTCCGGTTGCTGAGCGTCGGTTTTCTCTTTTTTGCCGCCTTCAATGTTCAGTGTGCGTCCCCCTACATAGCACTCTTCCGAAACATACAAGTTCCAGCAGAATTTGGTCATCTGCAAAATGGTAAAAATTCTACATGCCAAGACTTTTTCTGACACTAAAGACACCTACTTCGGCCGGATACCGGTAATTGAAGATCCTGGAACCTGTAACTGCCCAGGAAACAAGAGAAAGGACAGGTTAGACCCCCACGAAGATGTGTGCCAGTTTCACCGTCTATATGAATATTACTCTGCGCTATGCAAGATCTGCGTGACCATACCGCTAGCCCAATGGCGGGTGATTGCGGCAACTCACTTGGCATCCGCCAAACGGAAAAAACAAAGACTAGAGAGAGCGCACTCCCTCCAAAAATCACAGAATCTCCTCGCATCTGAAACGTCCACGCCGTCAGTACAACAATCCCCAGCAAAAAGACTGAAGCCATCCTCTAACGTATCAGCACTGTTGATTTCCGTACTAAGGAATTCAACGCCGAAATCAGGCTCAACACTTCTACACAGGGCCACTCCTGCTTCAGACTTCCCCCCTGAAACACCGGGAAAGTCTCTACAACTCACTCCCGCATCGTCAACCCCACATTCTCAAGCGTCATGGCTGCTCTCGCCTGTTGAACATTCGTCAGCCTCACCATCGTCTTCCCATACCGAGGAAACATCTCCTTCACGCTCTCAACACACAGTTCCTGTTCACCGGGAAGATCCCATTCTACAGTTCAACCCCGTTCATCATGTGGACTCCACCATCCACCAAGTCGAGAAAAACGCCTCATCCGAACAAACTTCACCCACACACGATGATGAAAGCCCCTCTTCGCCAATTGGAGAAAAGCAAGCCGTGGATCCCTTTCCGAGCCTTTTCATTGGAGAACTAGTTGCTGCCACACCGCGTTCCCCAACACACGGCTGTGAGTCTGACCTTTCCCCTGCTAAACCAAACATGCCAGCCGAACAACTTGACACTCCAGTTCCTATCTCATCTGCCCCCACAGGGCCCGAATCGGACCTCACCGACACGGAAGACTTTGTTTTACCAACACCACTGTACGGGTTGGATACTGAGAAGAAGCCAGACCTTGATTGCCCTTGGCTCTTCTCAACTTTAAAACACAAGCTTCGCCTCAACAGACGCGCTTCGGCGCAATTCATTGTCAACTTCGAGAACGTCCGTCCGCTGATCGATATGTTCAACGCTCACCAAAAAGCACAGGACAATTTAATCATCTCCCTTCAGTCACAGGTGGCCATCTTACAAGCCTCCAATCTCCAACTTCTAGGTGATCCATCCAAGCCCACTGGGAAAATCAACCTTGTCTTTAATGACGAAGAATCTCATCAGGGGCTTAATGAGCCTCTCTCCTTCGTCCCCTGGTCACCAGCTCCGATCACATTCGCCAAGTCACCACGTCCATCCTACAAACCTCCAAGCCGTTTCGTTCACCCCTTATTGGCAATCACTCCTTCCGACCCTAGGGTACAACCAACAACTCTCCCCTCAAGGCCTGTAGTCGTTCCACCTGACCATGAACTTCCAACTGGCCCACCATCAGACCATTTTGATATCTCTCAACACACCCAGATATCCCAAACCTGGCAAAACATTTCATCAGCTGCCTCAGACAGTTCCGTATATGCCTTTTGGCTTTGGCAATTTGACAATGCACCCACTTTTCGCTTTCTCCATCCGAACCTCTCTCAAATTTCTACTCGTAGAACCACTGACCTTCCCTGCGACTTCTGTCGTCACAAGGCCAAAGCATTCCACTACGGCATAAAAAATAACCATTCCACGATGTAGTGCTCAAGTATTCGCCGGCCGACCACCACAGCATCCCTCCTTTCCAAGCGCCGCAACTTATCCACTTCTCTTGCGACCTTCGGAAAGGAAGATCACGACTCAACCAGTTAGGCCGGCAAGTTCCTTCTTTCGATCCGTCTGTGAAAATAATCCATTAATTAAACCAAGAAAAGTCCGGACTCATTAAGAACTCAACTTCATCCTTGGAGAACAGTCAATCTCAACCCAAAATCACTTCATGTGCCCCTAAAAATTCATCAACCTCCGCTCAATTCTCACCGTCGTTATGGTTTTTGGATATATGCAAGCCCAACCATCATCCACATCGAATGAAAACATTGCACCACTCAACAAGATGAAGACCCCACGCCAAACCCAGGTAATATAATCCTTTTACTTTAAAAAAAAAAGAGAGAAGATTACAGTAACAAGAAAGATTAACCCTGGATATCGTGAAATTCCCTGTATTCACTTACAAAATTCGTGCATTCACATTTCACTCAGCCGCCTCCGAACGTACCACAGGGCAGAGGTCGCCCTGTCAATGCAAAAATTGACAGGTATTGCACTTTTCACAGCATAAAGAAAGAACATTTTGCGGCCCCCAGCCAGGCCGCTAAAAATGGTTTCTTTTGCTGAAAAAGTGCAATACCAAAGGGCCCGCCCTGCCTCCCCTCTTTTGGACAATCTTGAGACGAAGAGATGCCGTTTCAACACCACCATCTCTTAAATAGGGAGAACCGCGCATGCGCGGTAGGGTACTGAGACGGCCGTCGATCTTTGAACTCTCAAGGCAAGGATGCATCGTTGGGACAACGATGCAAAAATTGACAGGTATTGCACTTTTTCAGCAAAAGAAACCATTTTTAGCTGGCCTGGCTGGGGGCCGGCAAAATGTTCTTTTTGTATTAATGAGAGTTGAAAAAAGCCCGGTATGGTAATAAGAGGAAATCGCCTTATTTGCCCAGCAAATGTGCTGAATGCAATAAACGGTCCAAAAAAAAGCGTTAAAAGCCTATATTGTACAGGGTGGTTCAGACCATCCGTCCATTTATTTAATAAAATAGATACACTACAGTTAGAAGGGTGGGAAAAAGTTCTTGCATATAAAACCATATGTGAAGAATTAGAAGAACATAACCTCAAGTGCCCATGCCCCCAATTGTTGGGGATCTAGTGGCTCCTCGAGGGGGGGTATCAGAATTTTAAAGGGAAGGGGGGTCGAGTAACACCTCATTTAAAAGGTCTTCTTAAACAAAGCTACATCTGTCCTAAAAATTACTTGATATTCCCAACCAGTGCTGACTGGTGATCAGGAAAACATTAGTGATTTAGCCCCAAAGTTGGTTTGCGTACCATGAGGGTGAAATGGTCAAGTTTCTCTAAAACATGTTGCACAAATAAAAAAAAATTAATGTCATGCATGCAGCGAAGTATGGTGCAGTCTGTCAAATCCCCTCCTCCCCCTCCCCCTCCCCCTCCCCAAAGGTGCGTGTTCCCGATGGAAACATTCATACAAAATCATCGCACGTAATGTAAAGAACAGCAGCTGTTGCCAAAAAAGGCTTTGCTGGGCCCAACCAAAGAATGAAGGTAGGGTGTGTGAGAAAAATAATTTTAATTTAAGTCGAGGTGTGTTTACAATAGAAGAGTCGAGTACATGGTTTACATTTGACGAAATTCCACTTCAGAAATATTTACATCAGTTGCGTCGTGAATGTTTTCAACAGACATTATTCTACGTGATGTTAGGTGTGGAATTACGCCATCTATCATCATTAGCCTTATCAACTTTTCTTTGTTTCTACTCGGTTGACATTAGATTGATTATTGCACTCATTCAAACTTTGCTCCCTCAAGTGAAGCGTCTTACGCCATTTAGCTTGCAGATGCGTCTGGAGAAGAATATAGATGACAGCCAGATAATACGAGAGATTGAAAAGCCTAAGGATAAACAACCAACGAGGCAAATGATGGCCGAAGAATGCCCAAAGTTCTCGTGGGGATTCTGCTGTGTGCGTTGTAAACAGTGTGACAACATCTTCATTGGAGAAACACGGAGAAGCATCGATGTAAGAATTTTGGACCACAGCTCCGCCACCAACTCTCTATGCACAAAAAATGGAATAGCTTGTCACTCTGAGTCAACCAATCATATGATAAACTGGAAGTCGACATCAACAATGACGTGTCCTACTTGAAAAGAGACCTAAATCTGAGGGCGATGGAGTCGGTCAACATTAAAATTATGGAAAACCAAAACGAACAACTCGTGAATCTCAGCCACCTTCACATTCCTTTATCCACCATTTAATTCACCCAAAACTCCAGACGCAACTGCAAGCTAAACGGTGGAAGATGCTTCACTCCCATATCACACGCGACCATAGAGATCAGTAATCGAGAGAGCGAAGTTTGAACGAGTGCAACGATCAATGTAATGTGAGCCGAGTAGAAAAAACGAAAAGTTGATAAGGCTGATGAAGACAGACGGCATAATTCCACACCCAATATCACATAGAATAATGTCTGTTGGAAATTTTCACAGCGCAGCTGTTGTAAAACAAATTTGAAATAGAGTTTCGTTAAATTTAAACATGACTATAATGCTTTGAAGTAGCAAACCATTCAGCGCAAGGGTCGAGTATCGAGCTGAGTTCAAGTATTTGGTGAACATATTTTGTTCGCAAGTTTTTCTTTAGTTTGTTAACATAGTAACAACTAACATGCTGGTTATGGTTTTCCAGTTTTAAGGATGTAACTTAAAAACAGTTTCAGCTTCTTGCTTTTCATCTGCAACACTGGAAAGCTCTCGTCGAGACAACCTATTTGGTATATTAGAATGTAGTGTTGGGTGGTACCAGAAATTTTTCAGACGGTGCCGGTACTGAGCTTAGTACCCTAGTACTCGGTTTACTCCGGTACTTATGAATGAGGCGGTATCTGGTATTATATTGCTGTGGTGCAAATCCCCAATTTTAAACAATATATTGAAAAATGTGTTTTGTTGATATAGTTTTAATGAAAAAAAAATTAATAATCCCACCCCTCCCCCGATTTAAGCTTAATTAAAGACGACATATTTCATAAAAAATTTAAAAAAGTCTTCTAAAATTTGTAGTTTACTATCCAAATAGATTTTCAAATATAAACAAACGCTGGTTGTAGCATCAAAAAAGCAAGTGTGGCTCCACTTTTGTGCATTGTGTAGAATTCCAATTTTACCATTGTTGATCTTTAACTGATTGTTGGACTGCTTTGAGCCCTACAGTACAAAGGACTAAATGAATTATTGATATAATCTTTGCGCCTTTTTTCATATTAAAACAGTACCGGTATTTTAACAATGCACGGTATTTAGTACCGTTGTATTTTTGGTACTGCGGTACACCGTGAGAACCGGTTTACCGCGCAACACTATTAGAATGTCAAAATCGGTCAAAAGTTGGCGAAGTTATCACATTTTCAGCACATTCGAGTTTTACAAGTATGGATGTGAGCAACGACTCGAGTTTGAGTTGCATTTCGAGTATCGCACATCCCTAAACGAAGGCCGTCAGCGGTAAACCCTCTTTCCCTCCTCCCCCAACTAATAAATTCACGCTAACAACATGTATCAAGACTTGGCGTTAGACATACTGTCTGACACACTAGAGGGTTAGCCCTGTGCCAAAGCGACCGATAAAGAATGGGCATTCAAAAGATGAGATAGCTTCCCGCTGCATTTAAGCAAGACAAACAGGTTTCAGGCTGACTTTGAACATTTTCAGAAATAAATTTAAAATGTTCAAATTGTCTTCCGTTTGCATCAATGCATAATCTTTGCCTCCTACAGAAGGTCCCGTGGGCTTGGAAAGCTCTTCTCTCCTGTGATGCTCCTGCCCCCATAGCAGAATCTGCGCGACACACGATGATACGTCATGGACAGTTAAAGGCCGCCATGGACATTTTTTGACCGATTTTGACATTCCAAAACACTTTTTTATCATCTCGATGAGACCTTTCCATTGGCGGAGTTTCCAGATCAATAGGATAACGCACTGAAAAGTTATTCAATAAAAACCAATAAACATGTGGATAACCATACGATTAAAGCAGATTTGCTGCAGAAAATTGTTGTTCTGACAATTGGTGTCACAGACTAGTTGCCGAAATGTTTTGCTTCTGGGGCTCCTGCAAGCTTCTCTAGTCCTTTCTTTCATGTCTTCACAATCAGTTGGGCGGATCTGATAGACGATGTCCTTCACTCTTCCTCAAAAATGATGTCCAGAAAGGACAAATCGGGAGACCTGGCAGGCCTGGGAACCGGACCACCCCTGCCAATCCATCGTTGAGAAACATTTTGTCTAATATGACGTTGCTTGCAGAGCAAAATCTGCAGGGCATCCGTAGTGCTGAAACAATATCACTGCTCTAGTGGCCAAGGGCACATCTTCAGTAAGAGGGGCAGTGTGTCTGTGAGAAATTCTCTGTCTACCTGGCCTGATCCCTTGAAGAAGTATGACCCAATAATTTGGTATCCGAGCACACCACATGTTTAAACTCCAAGCTTGTTGGTTGTCGACCTCTCGCTTTCACTGTGGGTTCTCAGCTGAACCAATAGTGCATATGGTTACGATTTACCTCTCCATTGGTTTTGAAGGTAGCCACACGAATAAATAGGGGATCCTGTTGCTCCCGACCTTGGGTTCATCGGCAGAAGTTAATTCGGTTTTGAAAGCCATCACTGTCTAGCTCCCAACACAGTAGGTGATAAGGATGCCTGCGGGGGCGTCATGGCGAATCCTCCAAACAGCTGTTTGGGTCACACCAACTTCTTTAGCTAGTATGCTCCTCGTACTTGCACGCGGGTCAACAGTTACAACAGATATTGATACTGGTATCAATATCAGGGCTTACTGGTATTGATATTCAAAACCTTAGTCCATATTTTTTTAACAACCATTATAATGTGGTGCATTTTTCTTGAAAAAAATCATTATTAAAATTCAGAAGTGTTTACGTTGGTTAAAAGGTAGCTAGATCTTGATTAAATAAAACGTTTCAAATCGTGTGTCAGTTTTGAACCGTTTCCGAGTCATCGATATTGTATTGAAAAGTTGCTAGTGTAGGTGACCGATCTGATCCAGTATGGTTACAGTGCAGCCTTAGTAATCAGTAATGCTGTACCGAACCGAACATGGCCGAACAGTGGGTGTTCGGTTCAATTCGGTGTTCGGTCTTTCAAACACAAAATACCAAACCGAACATATTTTCACTTCTAATCGACGGATTTTGATGTTTGAATACACCATTTTGAAAGTTTTTTTTTGCCAGCTTTCTGTTGGTCAAACCCACAAGTTCCTAGCTCTAGCGGTTCAGAAGTTATAAGGGCAAATGTAAAAGTAGTGGAGATTTTTTTTTATGTTTAAATAGAGTTTCAACATCTATGGACTTGCAACTCCATGTAAAAATACGTACATTTTTAAGAAACTTGAGCTTTGATGAATCTTTGTGAACTGGGTTCTTAAATTTTAGTTTATTATAGATTGGTTTGGTAAATTTTTGTTCAGTTCGGTGTTCGGCGTATTTAAGGTTTGTTCGCTTTGGTTCGGTTCGGCTGAAAAATTCTCGTTCTGTACAGCCTTAGTAATCAGTAATGCAGTACCGATACTGATGCTGATTTCCAGTTTATATGCAACACAATGGTTTTATGTATTATTTAATTTTTTTTTTTGCAGGGTGCAGTTTGGACGATGAAATTTTCGTATTGTGGAAGGCTGCTGGTAATTGAAGGTTTTTTATTAAATAGAACATACTTTACTAGGGAAGAAGTCTGCTAATTGTGTATTATTATTATGTGGTAGAGTATCTATCATAAAAGAAAAAAATTTTGCTGTATACCTGTAATTGGTTTTAGTAAGTTGGGGTTGATTTTTAAATCCAGTCAAAGCAAAAGTCAAACGACCTAGAATTTTCTTTCTTAACTTTATATAGAGGCATGAAAGGGCACTGACTATGTGATAGAAGTGACTGAAATTTGGTTTGGTGCATCTAGCAGCGTGCTAGCGCTTCGCCCATCAATTTCAGCTTATTGGCTTTCCGTGGAGTCGGATTGTTGTTGTTCAACTCGGGGTATTACCAGTGTTTGGGCGAAGGCTAGCTATTGCTTCTCTTACCCGACCCGAGACATTAAAACGGCGTTTTCTGGTATTGAATACTAAATATTACTGTGACAGAAGGCTTTGGAAATTGTATAGCTCTGCACGGTTTACCGAGTAGACACGAGAAAGTACTTTATCAGAGCTGTGCATTAAGGATTTCAATACGAAAAAGTATCTCAAATTCGATGATTTCATGCTAATTACGTATTACTATTTATTACACGTACTAGCTAATTCCACTCCGATAAAATAATTTAGCAACCGATATGCTTCAAATTTGACATTCAGTTCAAGTTTGACTCCAATAGGTGCCTTTTATGGTTTGACATTTGGGAGGTTTTAACTCCAAAGATTGTAATCATTTGTAATGGTATTTTCGTAAAAGTTGGCAACACACCATCTGTTACCAGAATAATTGTATTCCATAGCCGTGTAACAATGCAGCCTTGGTTAACTTATTGTTTCCATTTTACAATTAAATGGACAGAAGGGAACAGACAGACAGAGGGGCAGAGGATAGAGGGACAGACCGAGGACAGTGGGAACAGAATAAACATTAGGGGCGAAACAAAGAAACCATGTTAATAGCTCGGAAGAGTGTTCAACTCCTCGGCCTTCTGCAGCACTGCCACTCCCTGCACATGGTCAAGTGCACACTGCCTTAACGATTTGAGGTCTTGCTGCATCCGAATTTCACACTACTTTCCAAAGTTGAGCAAACCTGCAGTGACAGTTCCACCCAGACCACGGCCCCAGCCATCGATGCCACTCCTGCATGCAATAATGAGGGAGTTGGACGAGTTGTAATTGTAACCTATTTAAAATAAATAAACTATCTCGTCGTGTACTAAACTGTTTATGGGGAAGGAAAGCCTTGAAAGGTTACCGTTACTTGAATATAAAAATCAGAAAAAATAATCAAAATAAACTAAGCTAACTTGTCTTGCTCACTTGTTTCTGTTTTACAATCAAATGAAATACTACAAGCACTTTATTGGAAATATAATTAATCAGTGGCCATTAATTATACCAAAGTGACAATTTTATTTAGGTTGTTCAAGAAACAATTTACAATTATATTTTCATAAGGAACTCACAATCAATACTGACACTAAAGCAAAACCATAAAACCAAAAGGGGTGATGTCATACAAAAACCCCATTAGGGTAAAAGGACCCATCAAGTTTTCGCCATAGAAAGTAGTGACAGCTGAGCCAAAATGACTGCCACCAAGTTTTCCGTCCCAACCCGGATGACTCAATCTTAAGTGATTGTCAGTTAAGCTTGAGTGATCATGGTTTGGACCACAAGCTTGGTGGCAGACATTTTTGCTCATATATCACTACTTTCAATGGTGAAAACTTGATGGGTCCTTTACTCTTATGGTTTTTTTTTTAGGATAGAATATACTGCAATCAGCACCAGAACTGTTTTCCTATGCATAATCGTCCTCACTGTGTAACAAATGGGATGCCCTACTTAACTGCGGCCGTTTTTCACTATATATGTGTATATAATTACCTCTTAATTTTCCACAATTTTACGTCACTTCCGGTGCTCTTTCCCATTTGTCTTGCATCTTCTCACCACTGTTCCTTTTGCCGCGGTATGATCTGGTTGTGCGGCATCGATAACATTTTTCAATTTCTCTGTGTGGTAACCATGCCTAAGACTTGAGGGTTAGTTATCAGGAGGAATTATCGGAGGTAAGCGGTTGGCAAGGCTTTGGATAAAGTGGTGGGTATCACGAGTGTCGGTATAAGTTGCGAGTGCAACAAAGATTGCGGCTCAGTTAGGCCTAATGCGAGTGTATTTGTTGGAGTTGGTTGTACCGTGGGGTAACTTAGCGGAGACTATACCAAAATTGTTGGAAAATTAAATGCAGTTAGCATTTAAAGAGACTATGAAGGCAGGCCGGGCTCAAGAAGGAAATATTGATGGAAATTACGAGTAATATTACGAGCCAGTCGAAGTTGGAAGAACACACACAAGAGGCCGAGGGGACCGTGTGTTAAAATGAGCGGCAACATGGCCGCGTCGTGGGAATGTGGAGGATTGTGAATTATGGCATAGTAATGAGGTTTGCTTCCGAAGCCAGAGTGGATCGGTGGTTGGATCCTGACGATGGGGTTGAAGAAAGTGGTTGTTATGAACCCATGAACATGTAGTCTGTTAAGAATGTTCCCTTGATATTTGAGAATGTGAATGAACCAATGTTGTTCCCGGAAACTATGGGTCTGCCGGATGACGTGGCTGAACAACCGGTGTAGGAAATGGAGAAAAGGGTGGTTGCTCGGTGGCACCAGCATAAGAACATGCAGTTATCGGTGGCTGAGAAGTCCATTGTTTTGTGATGGTTACATAGTGGCTGCAAAGGTACAAAGCGAGTTTACACCCCAAAGAACACCCATGGAGCCTCTTATGAAGTCAAAGAATCCTTTATTGGCTGTGGTGGATACGGCGATGGAGGCAGTGCAATCGGAATTTCTTACTATCTGTGAAATACTAACCTTCAGTATGGGCTGAATCGATTTGATTTTGCTTTAAATGGCCAAATTTAAAACCCTATCAAAGTTTTAAATCGCAATGAGATGAGTATAGCTCACCTCCAGCCAGCTCACCACCCATGTTGAGGGAAAAGAATCCTTTATTGACTGTGCTTGATACGGCAATGGCGGAAGTGCAATCGGAATTTTTTTATGGTTTTGCTTAGGATGCTGAAGGCTTTGCAATTCTGCGCCATCGAACCGGTGGACCTTACTATTTTGTGGAAAACAAGTATCTCTAATGTTGGCCGACGCGACGGCCCTACAGCCCCAAGCATTATTGACTATGAGTGTGGCGAGGCGTGAACATTAGAATTTGCCTTGCGCCCCGATTTACGCCCTGATTTACTAGCACGACCTACGACCTTATCGGGGCTTTTTGGGGCCCCGTTATCCGAACTGATAGAGCAAGAAGCCAATGCAACAGTACAAGCGGTAGTGGGACCTAGGGTGGTCACCATTGCGACATGGTTTTTTTCCTGGTGACGTAGGCCCTGGCAATCCCAAGGGCCGGGGAGTGACATGTATTGATGTTAGTGCGAATGGGGGCATTCAGTAAAAACACCGTTATTCATCTTACTGTGAAACACTACAACGATTGAAAAATGTCACACGAGACTCACAAAAACGCACACTTTCACAACGAAGATAGTCTACTAACTGCAAATTTTCAACTACTAACTGTAGTCGTCATCAGGCACCTTATAGGTAAGTTTGAACTCTGTTTACATTTCGTTCTTCAGTCCAATACACGGTTCGAATTCGAAACTGCCACTGTCTGCTATATTCGCAGCGGTAGTTTTGAATTTGAACCGTGTATTGGACTGAAGAATGAAATGTAAACAGAGTTCAAACTTACCTTTAAGGTGCCTGATGATGACTACAGTTAGTAGTTGAAAATTTGCAGTTAGTAGACTATCTGCGTTGTGAAACTGTGCGTTTTGGTGAGTCCCGTGTGACATTTTTCAATGGGGGCATTCCTGTTAGGGAAGGAACGTCTGAAGTTTTAGTTTTTACTGTTATCCGAAAATACTTACCTGTATTACCTTTACTAATGGGAAATCCTTATCGTCCCAAACCACCTTAATTTATTAAGCTCAGGTGCCCTTGCAATGGTGCACTTTGGGGCCTATGACCGCCGCTAGGCGGTGCCCCATTTTCCGCTCAACCTCTTAGTTTGTTTAAGATCATCTGACAATTTGTATTTCCATACCTTGAACTCGTTTCCGGGAAAGGACAATTGAAATGCGCACAGTGTCTAAATTCGAGGGATCCACATCCCTTGTGCAGATGGTTCCACGTGTGCAATTTCAGGGAATATTCTTGTGCGGAATTTTGCCATGATATGGACGAGATGGTGATTTTAAATATAGAAGCTATGTGGGAGAGATCGGATAAACGAGCAGAAGAAAGTGTGTCTAAACGTCGTAGGGACAAGAAATCTACGGAAGAGGACAATGATTTGGAAGATGGTGCAGCGTCTGTACTGCCTGGTGGAGAAGAATTAGTTTGTGCATTCTTTTCGTCAAGGGAAGGTTCTATCACACCTTTGTCCAGTTGTAGGGGGAGTCCTAGGCGTGAAGTTGTGGGCCTCGCATTGGAAGTACTGTCAGCAGTGTCGGTTTGTGTTTCTCAAGAAATATCAAAACTCCAGTCATCACAGGCGCTTGCAATACAGAGTGAAGTGCTTTCAACCTTTGAAAAGTTCTTTGGGCCTGCCAAGTCCTTTCAAAAGCGGTTCTTTGGTGGTGCGTCGAGCGCTAACATGCGAAGCAGTAGCGCGAATGACGCTATTATTCCAACGGTTGGAGACCTGTTTCCGGTCTGTGAGAAGATACTGGAGGTGATCATGGAAGACACTGAGGGGCCACGTATGCCGTGACCACACACGCCATGTTCCACGCCACCATGGTCGACAAAGGAGATGTCATGGAAATTATTAGGTGAGGATTCTGATCATTTTTCCCCCTAACGTGCGAATTTGTTGAATTTGACGGGTGTGCCTTGTGGTGGTGCAGTTAGCCCGGGTATTCCCCTACGGGCGATTGACAGCCCGGCCACTGCTAGAGGCGGCTTGGGTGGGGAGTTGCAGAACCAAAGCCAGTCGCAGGTGTCAGGCGCGACTCACAGCCAGTCGGACGGCGGAGGTCAGTCGTGTGCACAGTCCAGACTAAGCGGCCAGATGCATCCACTCGCTCGGTCGGACAAAATAGACAATCTTGAACACAGTCGCAACCGGTGATGAGACGGGAGATGCGGGTAACGAACTTCATCGTCTTGGGTGGAACTAAGGGTGGCAGGGTCTTGATGTTTCGAGTATGTCAAGTGGCCAAGGTTACGCGGGCCAGTCGCGAAGTCGCCTTTTCCTCTCTACTTTCAGAAACGTGCAGTGCTTCAGCCCCTCTTCCAACTTGTGCTATGTCAGCCGAGACCGAACCGACTTCAGTGGCTGAAGAAGAAGAAGAAATGTTGGAGGTGGAAGATAGAGAGGATGACCAAAGATCGGTTGTGTCGGAGCTAGTGGAAAAGTTCGTAGGGGGCGATTGTATGGAAGTTGATTGTTGATGAAGTGTACGGCTCACTTCCAAACCTCTTGCCGTAAAGTGGTGGCCCCGGTACCACAGGAAGAGGAGCCACCGGCACAATGGGTTACGTGGGGAGGGGGTGAGGGGGGGGGG
>JAHWFP010111534.1:0-11405 GCA_023313725.1 Lithobius niger
TGATGGAGCACGAAACTATAGTCGTGGTACTATAAGTTTAGTACCTGTTTTCAACTACCCAAGCTAAAGTTATTAAGCATTGTCGTGGAACTCGACACTATGGTAGTGGTAATGCTTTTAACTTTCCAAGCTAACGCTATTTAGAGTTGTGATGGAGCTCGAAACTATGGTAGTTGTACTACTGGTTTAGTGGCTGCTTTCAACTGCCCAAGCTAACGTCATTTAGCATTGTGATGGCGCTGGAATTAAACTATGGTAGTGGTACTTTAAGTTTAGTGCCTGATTTCAACTTCTCAAGCTAACGTTATTTAGCGTTGTCATCGAGCTTGAAACTATGTTAGTGTTACTATAAGTAAAATATCTGCTCTCAACTGCACAAGCTGACGTCATTCAGCACTGTGATGGCGCTCAAAACTATGGTAGTGGTAATATAAATTAAGTACCTGCATTCGACTTCCCAAGCTAACGTTATTTTTTATTTTTATTTTTTAAATTGTCTTTTGTTTTTCTTAATTTCTGAATTTTTCTTATTTTACGCCATCTGTTATGAAAGTTTTTATCATCTTTTCTTTTTGCTCATAACGGATGACGTTGCCTTTTATACCTTTTTTTCCTTGTGTCAATCCAAGTGCAATACAACCATTGTTTCTTTAAATCCTATATTTGTATGTAATTTTCGAATTTATGAACTAATCCCGTTTTACTGAATCTGCCTGTCCCTTTACGGTTCTGGAGGGTGCTAACAGAAAAGCCGTTTTGTTAGGTGAGTTGCCCGAATTTCACCATGTAGGGTCGATAGTTTCACTGAGGAACAATTTTTAACGCAATAAAGTGTAAGTGAGCAATCTTTGTATCCCAGAAAATCAACGTTTGAATTAACTCACTTTCCCAAATTTGAATCTTTTAAACCGCCAGTGCTGTTTGTAGAAGAGCAAAACTAAAATAAAATTAACTTGTTTGAATACGTAAATTCAATATTTCCGTAACTTTAGAACACATACGAAGGTGGTTCAAGAGTGCAGCCGCGTTTCAACATTGAGTACTTGTATCCCAGGCCATTATAGTACAACAACGTCTGAATTAACTCATTTTCCCTTAAATTTACTCTTTGTTTCACAGCCAGTGCTGTTTGTAGAGAAGCATAGAAAAGCCGTTTTGCCAGTTTCTTAGCCCGAATTTCATAAGGTGAGAATAGTTTTTCTGGGGAAGGTTTTTCTTTTTTCCTTCTTTGAGCAAAATTTTAAAAAACGTAAATTCAATAATTTTAAAAGACATACGAAGGTGTACATCATCATTAACACTTCAGTTATACCTACCTAATGTTAGGTATGCCTTAAGTAATACCTACCTATTGTACCTACTACCTGTCTTAAACCAATAACCCCTTCAGATTAATAGGCTGACGACCTAACTATTAAGCTATTAGTAAACAAAAACGAACTCGTTTGTTGCTTAAGGTAAGGTTTAACTGATTCGAAATCAAAGCAACAAAGAACACAAATAAACTTTCCTGTTAGGTTGCAGGTACTTTAGTGTTCCTGCACTGTTTAGTCCACGTGAAATATAACTGCTGTATTCAAATGGTTTTACCAATTTTATTTTTGCACACGATACTTCAGCTAATGATTGGTGCATTCTACTTGGCTACACGTCATCGCTGGAAAATGTTTAAAACCGAATGGCCTTAGAGGGCTTACAACAGCTTTACAGGTAATTGAGGGTTCGTGAAATCTTCAAAAACAGCAGTAAGGTTTCACTTGGACTAAACAGTTCAGGAACACTGAAGTACCTGAAACTTTACAGGATAGTTTATTTGTGTTCCTTTGTGTTTTGACTACGAATCAGTTAAACCTTACCTTAACCATCAAACGTGTTCGTTTTTGTTTACTAATTCGTGCTACTTTTGCATACCATGCGGTTTAGGTTAATTCTTGCGTCTAAGTCTTTTGTCTTGCGTGTATTTGTACTCGTTAGTATGTCCGCAACTTTTTATTAGCGGCTTTGTCCGTTATTTGTAATATAATGTGCCACGGACATTTTAGCTTTAACACGGGATAGTGACGTGAAATCATTATATCATATCAAAACCAAAACTGTAAACTGGGGAGCCAGGTTCCGAATGGTTCGGCCCTTCAGAGGAGTGATATCAACACACCAAAACATTCGCCAAGTTAATCGCACCGCTTAATAGTTCGAAGGTTAAATGAAAACTAGAACTTTGCTACTTTCGGTAGCAATGTTCAAGTTTTCATTTAACGTCCGAAGTATTATTCGGTGCGATTAAGTTGGCGAATGTTTTGGTGTGTTGATATCACTCCTTTGAATGGCCGAACCATTCGGAACTTGGTGACCCCTTTTACCAGTTTTGGTTTTTGATATGATATCACTCCTTTGTTTATATTGTGTATAAAATTAATTGGCTCAATTTTGTTGTAATTTGTATTACAATATTTAGTTAGTTTTGGTGTGTTGATATCACTCCTTAATAATAATAAAATATAATAAAACTGTTTAACCACAGATAGTGGTAAGGAACTTGGAAGGGGGATGTCCCACTAACACCAATCCTAATTTAAAATAGTGTGGACACAACAAAAGCCAAGTTAGGTTTTTTTGGTGTTTAAAAAATTGTGAGTACAAAAATCCGGTCTCTTCAGAAACTTTGTAAGTTGGAGTCTGTTTAAGGCGTTTCGGAAACCAGCTGCTGTATGCGTTGAAATTGCTTCCTCAGGAAGTGAGTTCCAGGCAGGGATTACCCTAATGGCAAAGAAATTTTGTCGACACTCCCGATTGCAGGATGGAACTAATAATTTTAATGAGTGACCCCGATTAGAGCGTACCAAGTTGACGTCGAAGAAAGGCAGATCCACCTATACAAGGCCACGAAGAATTTTGAAAGTGAGAATTAAATCAAACTTCAGCCTACGTAATTCGAGCGATTCAAGACCTGTTTTCAACAAGCGCTCACAGTAAAGCTTGTCTCGCAGACCAGGAAAGCCCTTCGTAAAGCGTCGCTGCACAGACTCAACCCGATCGATACCCTTTAACACGGATGGCGACCACACCTGACTTGCGTATTCCAGCAATGGACGGACAAAGACCTTAAACGCCCAAACCTTTGTCTTGACATTTCCAGACGTAAAATAGCGATGTACAATGGCAAGCCGTTGGTAAGCTGCAGCAGTGACCTTCGTACAATGCAAGGATGATTTTAGGTTTGATGTAAACCAAACCCCAAGGTCACGGACCTCGAAAACATCAGGTAGTATATGCTTTTCAATGCTGTAAGAAAAACAAGAATTTTGTTTACCAATGTGAAAGGACTGACACTATGGCTGAGAAATAGGCATTTGATAGACACTCGCCCAGTTAAAAACATACGTAATTTCAGTGGAAAGCTCCGAATGATCAGTGGTGTCAACAATGGCTGAACCAAGCTTGAGGTCATCAGCAAATTTTAATTCATGAACTGCATGGTGATTACAATTTAAGTCATTCAAATAAATAACAAAAAGCAAAGGACCCAGAACTGAGCCCTGAGGTACCCCGCTAATAATCTCAGCAGTTGTAGAAAAGGAGTTTTGAATAAGAACCCTTTGTGATCGATGTGTAATAAAGGACGAGATCCACATTAGAAGCTGACCACTGAAGCCGGTAGTTTCAAGCTTGAATAACAATTTTCGATGGACTACGGATTCAAATGCCTTTTGGAAGTCAAAATAAATGACGTCTGACGGAACACCAATATCCAAAGCACTAGTCCACTGATCAAGTGCTACCAGTAGTTGATAAGTAGCGGATCGTCCCGGCATGAATCCAAATTGGTCCGAATTTATAGTGTATCATGCTTCAAAATAAGCCAGCATAGCCTCTCGGATAATTGTTTCCATGATTTTACATGGGACCACGGTCAGCACGATAGGTCTATAATTTAGGGGATTGGCTGCATCACCCTTTTACCAGTTTTGGTTTTTGATATGATATCACTCCTTTTTTTTATATTGTGTATAAAATTAATTGGCTCAAGTTTGTTGTAATTTGTATTACAATATTTAGTTAGTTTTGGTGTGTTGATATCACTCCTTTGAAGGGCCGAACCACTCTCAACTTAGTAGCCTCTTTACCAGTTTTTGGCTTTGTTTATTTTGCTTTGTTTTTACAGTT
Source organism: Lithobius niger (assembly GCA_023313725.1). Classification (NCBI taxonomy): domain Eukaryota; kingdom Metazoa; phylum Arthropoda; class Chilopoda; order Lithobiomorpha; family Lithobiidae; genus Lithobius; species Lithobius niger. Next base: position 4,165 of record JAHWFP010111534.1, read on the forward strand.
GGTTTATTTTTCGTTAATTTGACGTGAATACAAATTCTTTGCAACGTTGTTTAGATTTATCGTGATGCACTAGTGTGTGTCTAGGCACGTACGTCAGTATCCACGTTCTCATTGTTCGAACTTTGGCCGTCCAATGAGAGACGATGCCGACAATACTAACAATGGTTATAACAATATTTTCGTACTTATGAGCCCTCCCACGCCATCCCTGTTACGCCCCCAGGCTCCAAACCATAGAAGGTATGCAGTTCGTATTGTACTGCACCCATTCGTCCAATTTCATAGCTGGGTGCCTCCCCGTTATCTCGGTATCGATGAATAATCACCCTATGGGGTATAACATGGGGATGAGCGAATTAGCTAGCTAGCTAGCTAGCTAGTTAACACATTTTTACAACGTTATTGACGGTCAGATTTTGCAATGAAAGCAGCTTGGCTGGCATTCCTACACGAGTTAATTTTTGTGAGGTGGGTCATTGCTTTTGATTTCAAACAATTTAAGCTTTTGTACCGCATTATTATTTTCCCCCAAGTACCTGAAATGTGCCCAACTATGCTTCAAGATATAAGACGCTGTCGCTATGGCGCCGCGCTACAATGGTTTACAACCTCGACAATTGAACTGGTGTGATGTCTGTTGTGATGATTGTTGCCTAACTTGGCGCGACACACTAGCGTGTGTCTAGATAAATCAATTGGTAATAAGGATAATACTTCCTCTTCACGAGCCGGTGAATTGTTGTTTCACCAGCATTGTTAGCATTTGCTTAATCATGAAATTACTTGGGTGGGTGACCGCCTGGGAATCTGGCTGTTGCAGACATAGGGCCTTAGGGCTTCGGGCAGATGACCAGGAGTGGTTAACGCTCGTTAAACCCTTTAAACCCTTTAAAATCATGAAATTTGCTAAGAACCATCTTTCTAGGACAAATAGTTCAATCTGCAGAGAGCGTAGTAGAAACGTGTCGTGCCAAGTTCTACAACAAGCCAAAAATGAAAATCACGATTCCAGCTCAAGTCCAGATCTCCGATGTTTTAATTCGGAAATTTATAAAAGTTGGTACACTTGTTGGCCAAGTCCCACAAAGCTCATACACCAAATTTCAGTGGAAAATGTTGAAAGATGGCGGAGAAATTAAACATCGAAATTTCGGCTTTAACATGGGAGATCGAGGTCAAACCTTACAGTAAAGGATATTGACTTCATGAAACGCGCTTGTTTTAAAACACATAATAAAATAATGCGACGTAATATTTATTTTGTTACTGATTATTACATCGACAATACTCACCATACTGCCTAACGCTCGCCCTTTTTCTTTGTTACCGCGCCAAGAACAAATGTTCTCGGCTGTATTCATTGCTACCTTGCAAAAATTAATTGATTACATTGCATCGAAAACAATACCCTTCACGTCACATCCTGCTCTTCAAACTAACAATATCCTTAGGTCACTTCCTCCTCATTTTTCTGTGAAACTGCTTTTATTATGTAGACTAGTTGTGGCCGTGCGCATGCTGTGCACTCCCCCAGTAGTTGAATAAAAAGAGAAAAACAACCCGTTTGGAACAGCCCTTTTTTGAAGAATTAGCTACTGCACGGCAATGGGGACGAATTTAGCATGCACGATATGACGAATTAGCAAAATTGCATGATAATGACGATTTAACAACTTCCCCGTTTCGAACAATCCTTTTATGATGAATTAGCAATTGCACGGTTGGACTGGGGTCAAGGACTGTTGTAAAAATGCTACTCGAATGCACCGCAGTGTGAAAAAGACGAATTGGAAGATATCATGGCGGGGGGGAAGGGGGTCCATGAGCATTGCGTGAGCGTGTGCAAAATGATGAATTAACAACATTTTGAAAATTGGGGAAAAGGAAGCCTCTGCCCCCGGCATTTTGATCCATGCTCCTATTTGAGTCTATTTGAGTATTTTGTTTGCAGGTTTTTTCTACAGTGGTATTGCTATTTTTGTCATTTTTCACCCCTGCGCGTATCTTTTTCACGGGGGTGTTGGAGGGGATACGATTTTGCAGCGCATGGGGATACAAATCCCTGCAACGAGCGGTGGGTATAAAAGGTGCGGACACTTCTGTAGATCTTTATATCTGCCATGGCTGCAAAGTACGATGTGGTTTCGAGGTTCCAGTGCAAGAAATGCAAGGTTGAGTTTTTATTGCGGGAAGAGGTGGAAAATCATTTGCTGAAGCTTTGTGTGGTAAACTTTACTTGTCTCGATTGCGGAGGACTCGTTTCTTCCTACTATGAATTCTTGGTGCACAACGACTGATGCTATGGAAAAATGATTACGCTCGAAAAAATCAAGTTTGGCGGTATATATTACTGCGAAGCCTGTTGGAAGTATTTTCCCAATAAGGAACGATCTACGGTTCATCCCAGTATTTTCCATTCGTCTCTTCCGATGAACGAAGAGATGGTTTCGACATCGAAAGATAAAAAAAATGACCAACGATGATCGACGAAGAAGGAGAAAATCACAATCTTCCAATGTTGGACATTGAGATTTTCCCGTGCCAGTATTGCGAGAAGACGTTCACGAAAGTAGTAAGGAAATATGATTTGGTGAACTTGGAGGACACCAAAAGGTCAAATGTCACAAAAATGGCCGTACTCGGGAACCAAGGGTCCGAGAGCAAAACGGTTCGAAATCTGTGCCCCCATGCAGATGAAACCCCCATCCACACTTAGGCTCAGCTTCAGTTGGCCCTCCCGAAATTTGGATTTTTGGAAGTTGGCCCGCCCCACATTCGATTCAAATGCCCATAACGTGGGAACAGCTGGTCCTAGAGCAAAACCGAACAAAATTTGACCACCCTTTCAAGAATCTCACTGGGGATACCACCCAACTGATAGCCCACACAAAATATCGGTTCTCGAATTTTGGTAGTTAGCCCACACCAATACCTCGGGAACCATTGGTCCTAGAGCGAAACCGTTCAGGATTTAGTATCCCCGGACTGCACCCTAAGCGTGATCATCCCCGGAAAATGAGTACCGTCATTTTTGGCAAGTTGGCCCACCCCGATAACTCGGCAACCGTCGGTCCTAGAGCAAAACCGTTTGGGATTTGGTTTTTCCCGGCTTTGTCCTACGCGTGGGCCTCGCCGAAAGTCGATTACCATTATTTTTGGCAAGATGGCCCACCCTGATAACTCGGCAACCGTTGGTCCTAGACCAAAACCATTCGGGATTGGGTTTCCCCGTCTTTGCCCTACGAGTGGGCCTCGTCAAAAGTCGGGTACTATCATTTTTGGCAAGTTGGCTCACCCCAATATCTCGGGGACTGTTGGTCCTAGAACGAAACGGTTCAGGATTTTGCATCCCTGGGCTGCATCCTTCGCGTGGGCCTCCCGTAAAGTCGGTTACCATTTTGGGGAAGTTGGCCTACCCCGATAACTCGGGAACCATTAGTCCTAGACCAAAATGGATCGGGATTTAACATCCCCGGACTGCACCCTATGTGTGGACCTCCCCGAAAGTCGGGTACCATCATTTTGGGGAAGTTGGTCCACCCGATAACTCGGGCACCGTTGGTCCAAGCCCGGAACGGCTCGGGATCCGGCCTCCCCTTCGATCGGGCTATCACTAGGTTCATTTCAACTGCTACTCCCCTCATATCATCAGGGTACTGAGCCCCTCCGCCACGTCAAGGCTGCAGTTATCGTAGGGGTGGGATCGGATGGGATGAGATGGAAAGGGTTGGGAATAGGATGGGGTTACGACGACCTACCCACCTTGGTCGGCCTGCGAGAGACCGAAGTCATCCGATGGTATAGCCGGTCGTGTAGGAAATGGGGGTTAAAGCCTAATAACGTCTAGGACCAAAATAGGGTCCCGTAGGACGATCCCTAGGACGCGTGTGTTGAATTCTGTACGAGTGAGGGGTTTGGATTTGATTATATGAAGGCAAACCTAGCAGTGCTACATAAAAATACACAAACAACGTTTCGAAAATTTTCAATTTTCGTCGTCAGATTAGCAATAAAATTAAAGCATGGCAAAAGCCACTAAGTCGTCATACATTAAAGGCATAAAACAGTAATTTAAAACGGATAAAAACCACCAATTTCTCCCCTCAAAAGAGGCAGAAATGGCAGCCGAAAAGCAACGACCCACCTGCTCCGTTGGGATGCTACGTCGCAAGGCAAGGTGTATGCAAATCGGGGTCATGTGTTTCAAAGGTGTGATGCATTCGTTATGTGGGTTTTACAATATGTCTGGCAAAAGAGTCGAGTTTGAGTGTTTTAATTACAGGAAAATATTCTTTTAGAAATTTATTATCTGGCACTAAGTGGTGGTGTATGTGTATGGATGACAAGTGTTTCAAGATTAATTTGTACCCTAGTGTAATTTTCTCAAAACAAGATTTGGACCTTGGCCAAGTCAGGGGTGTGGCCTGTTGTGTATTTGTCCGGCGATTTGCGTGTTGAAAGGCAGTGTTGCACTAAAGAATTGGATTCGACTTTTAATTTGAAGTTTGATTTATGGGATGCCATACGTTCCTTCAGTTTTTGAAGGGATTGTCCTGCATATGTAGCAGTACAGGTTGGCTCCATACAGGGAATTCGATAAACAGTATTGCGTATGGAAAACATGTCGTCTGATTTGTTATTATTTTTATTTTCATGGTGCATTGTCAGCTGCTTAATATTATGGTGGCTGTTATTGATGTTAAGTTTCTTCTTAAGGGCTTCAGAGATGCCTTTGAAGTAAGGCAGAGCAATGAAACTCGTCGGGGGAAGGAGGAGGGCCGTTTTGGGGGCCAAGGCTTTTGAAATTAATTTGTTAATGTACCCGAGTGGGAACCCATTCTCAACATATTTTTCCAGGATGTATTGAACTTCATGCTGCAATAAGTCAGCATTACTGGTGTGTGAGACAACACGTTTAACTTCATTTATTACTACATTACTTTTGTAGTGGGCATCAACATAGGAGTTGTAATGCAGGGTGTGAGTCGATTGCATACTTTTTCTGAAGTGTGTGAATTCGATTAGGCTATTATGGTTAATAATGACGTTTATATCTAAAAATGGAATGGCATTGTTTTTAGAGGACTGCATAGTGTAAGTGACTGATTTAGTGATGCTGTTGATAAATCGAGGATTAATAACTTAAGTTGTGTTGATAGAAGTGCTAAACTATCGTCAATGTAACGCTTGTAATATTTAATTTGTGGAACTTATTCAACCAATTTATTGTCGACTGCATTCAGGACTATGTCACAGAAGAAAGTTGAAAGTGGGCTTCCCATCGGTACGCCATTGATTTGTTGGTAAAATTTGCCTCCGTACCCAAAGAAGGTGGTTTCAAAAATGACTTTTACTGCATTGATGAAAGTGTCATTATCCCACTCAAACTTGAGGAGCGAGGGAGGGGGGGGGAAAGGGTTCGTTTGTTAATTTTCGAGAGAACTCCGTAATGATAATCTCTTGGTCCAATGATGGAAACATTTTTTCGACATCAAATGAAACAAATTCAAACCCTGGAGGCACTTGATATCCTTCCAGGTCGTGAACAATTTTGAGAGCATTGGGGTAGTATGGCGCTCATTGCTCTGCCTTACTTCAAAGGCATCTCTGAAGTCCTTAAGAAGAAACTTAACATCAATAACATCCGACTTGTTTCAAACAGTTACCATAATATTAAGCAGCTGACAATGCACCATGAAAATAAAAACAAATAACAAATCAGACGACATGTTTTCCACACGCTATACTATTTATCGAATTCCCTGTACTGAGCCAACCTGTACTGCTACATATGTGGGACAATCCCTTCAAAAACTCGAGGAACGTATGGCATCCCATAAATCAAACTTCAAATTAAAAGTCGAATCCAATTCTTTACTGCAACACTGCCTTTCAACAGGCAAGTCGCCTGACAAATACGCAACAGGCCTTACCCCCGACTTGGCCAAGGTCCAAATCTTGTTTCGAGAAAAATACACTAGAACACGATTAATCTTGAAACACTTGTCATCCATACACAATCACCACCTGTACATAACCATTTAGTGCCAAATAATAAATTTCTAAAAGAATATTTTCCTGTAATAAAACACTTAAACTCTACTCTTTTGCCAGGCATATTGTAAAACCCACATAACGAATGCATCACACCTTTGAAACTCGTGACTCCGATTTGCATACACCTTGCCTTGCGATGTGGCATCCCAACGGTGCAGGTGGTCGTTGCTTTTCGGCTGCCATTTCTGCCTCTTTTGAGGGGAGAAATTGGTGGTTTTTATCCATTTTAAATTACTGTTTTATGCTTTTAACGTATGATTACTTAGTGATTTTTGCCATGCTTTAATTTTATTGCTTACCTGATGACGAAAATTGAAAATTTTCGAAACGTTGTTTGTGTATTTTTATATAGCACTGCTTGGCTTGCCTTCACATAACCTTATACCGTGCTTTTTTACTCCAGGGTTTGGATTTGCTCGGGTTCAAGGGGCGCTCGACACTCCGCAACGGGTCTCCACCCTCCGCTTGAGCTGTATCGGGGTGAGTGAAGTTACTACTTTGCCCATTTCCTCAGAAATTGTCGGAAATTATCCCAATATTGTTCCTCAGCGCGCATCTTTAACCTGTACGTACGCTCCAGCTCTATCTTCGCTGACTTCACAGCTAACGCAGCGAGTGCCTCCTCCTTAGTGAAGATCTTCACCACACTCTCCGGGTCGAGCGATATCGGGGTAATTATTGGAGGTGCTGCTTTGCCCCGGCACCTGCATCGATAGGGTGAACCATTCCGTTATCTTTTCTCACCCCGCCACTTCGACCCGTACACACGCTCCGACACCTCGCCCGTTCTATCTTCGATTCCTCCGCAGCTATCGCAGCCAATGCCTCATCCTTATTAAAATATTTGCCCCAGTGTCAAGGTCGAGCTGCCGCGGAATGAGGGGAGTTGCTTCTTCGGGACGGCACCCGGGTGGATTGGGGAAATCACACCGGTATTGAGTCTCAGACTGCATCTCCGAGTTGCTGGTTTGTTTGGGGAAATCACTGCGGTATTGAGTCTCCGACTGCATCTTCGGGTCGCTCGTACGTTCCGGGTTCCTCAAAAGCTCCATCTCCGGAAACTCCACAGCATCCACACCCATTACGTCCTCCCTGTTCGAAATCTTCACCTCAGTAGCAGGGTCGAGCAGCTACTGGGAGTGGGCAGGTGCATCTTCCGGACGGTACCCGTGTCCATCGGGGGA